>JAAEAF010009040.1:0-33283 GCA_011037195.1 Triatoma infestans
GAGGAAGCGTAAAGTAACATCGGCCTGATGACTACTTTGTACAGTAGGAGTTTGTTTTGTGTGGTCATTTTTGAGTCGCGTGACAGTAACGGGAAGAGTAGTGTTATAGTCATTTTTCCAGAATTCACTTTGTCTTGTACGTGGGTCGTGAAGTTCAATTTGTTGTCCAGAGATATTCCGAAGTACTTGACGTTGTTAGTCCAAGGGATCAAAGTATTGTTGTGTTTAATTTGTCTGTTGATTATGGGTCTACGTTTAATAAACAGTTCTAATATTATTTATGCGGTAAAAACCATATATATTGTACTGAAGTGATATTTTAGAAAAAAGCATAACCCTCAAAGCCCCAAATATCAATTTTTACCAGGAAAATGTTGCAAATAAAATCTGATTTATGTGTGTATATAGTGTATGTTGTTTAAAGAAGATCGCAGGAGCCGAGTTCGAGAAAATCACGAAAATAAAACATTCAGTAAGTCACACTTCCGGTTGTTGGATTTTCCGAAACCTTTGTGTCTGATGCGGTATCGTATAACCTTCCTCCTACGATTTTTCATTTTTGAGGTATTCTGCTATAATACAGACACTTACATACAGACCATTCGTTAAAAACCTTTTTTACGCACTCAGGGGATCTTCTTTAAACTGGTTTAGGTAGTACAGTCAACTTCGAAAATTTGGCACGATCGCAATTACTTCCTCTTACTAAGAATAGGAGAAAAACTCTGGTGTGAAATAGTCGCACAACACTCTAGCGCAAGTATGTATGATAATTCCTGAAACTCGCAAGAATAATGTGGTTAAGGATTTATAATTTATTTTCAGTTCCAACATGCCACTTTCACTTTTCGGAGGAGCTCCTATTTTCAAGTCTTCTTCATCAACAATACTCTACTTATTACAGATCTGGTGCGCTAACTTGGGCTCTTCATAGACAAGCGATGACTAAAAGTGCTAAACTTCTTTACAAATTTCTTAGAATAGGTAGATACATTACCTTTGGAACTGAGAAAAAACACAAAAATATTATGATTCTCAAACCTATGAAGACGATATGGACTGTAATTGTGGAGTTCAACCAAATTTACAAATATACCAACTATTCAGACATTCCAATACACAGTACTTTGACAGATACTTGACGCTACCTCCCACTGCTCTCCATTAAAGATCTCAACATCCCTTACAATACTGCAACTCGCCAAGACAAAACATCTCCAAATACCACAACGCACACTCTCATTGTTCTAATCCACTTATATAGTTTCTAGTCTCTATTAATCCTTGACGATCCCCCAATGCCGTTTGAACCACCAATGGTTCTGAGATTTCCTTCGGGTTATATCTAAGCATATAGCATCTATAAGGCATTTCGTAGATAGTGCTACCATTAGATAGTTTCTCTCCTGCCGCTCTTCCTATCCAAGATAACCTGTTTACTAATGGTATATAAATATTTATACAGCTTGTAAATTTCTCTTAAAATTAATTAAAAAAAAAAAAAAAATTCTTTTAGGTTTCCACGGCCATTTGCATGAAAAAACACTTCAGTTTTCAGGTTAAGACCACGTCAGTGGTTTGCTGTAAACCATTGTTTTGCCCATGTTACAATAAGCCTTTACAAAGTCGTTACACCCTGAAAGCATAAAGCGAATAAAGCAATGAACCTCGGTAGAGAAGGGCGTGGCACCTTCCTCCGACAGTGGAACGTTCTCAAGATCTTGTTATTATCAATAAAAATGCTAATGATAAGCTGCTTACAGCATTCAGTATTTAGTGTGAAAGCTATCTAGTAAAACTTACGTTGAAACAATGATCAAAAATTTAGCAAACTAAATTCCATTGTTAATAACACATGTTAATTAACAGCAACAACAAAATTAGTTTAAATGTGATTTACAAGAAAACATGTTAAAGAAAAAAAAAAGATGTTAGTTAAAAGGTCAAAAGACTATGGGAATAAGTAATTAATGTAAAACAAATAAAATAAAATTAGTATCCTGAAAAAGTAATTAAAATTAAACTAATGGAGCAACCATGGGGGTTACACATTTACTTCTAATTATCTGACATCAAAGCATTTTTTTAAAGGGAAAAATAAAACCTGAAAAAGAAATTTAGTACATTTTTATTATCTCTAAATTTTAAATTACACTTTGATCTTTAATAGAAAATGTTACACTGTTCTAACTGCAATATAAAGTCTATTATGGATTGAAATATGTTATATTCAAATTAAATTCCAGATCTACTAAAATTCCCTATTTTAAATTATTAAATTGAATTGTTAGCAATTTTGAAAACCTAAAAATGTTATTTTAATATAGTGTACGTGAGAAGGAGAGAGAATTAGAGAGAGTGGGCTATAAGATGAAATAATCTAGAATGTTAATGAAGATTCTCGACCGATCTAATAACAACTAAAGGAGATCTCGAGGAGCGGTCAATAAAATGTACACTTTTTTTAAATCTTTTCCAACGTTTCGACAAATTTATTGTCTTCTTCAGGGATAAAGATAAAAAAAAATTGTTAATCGGTGTTGGATATATTTTCCATAAAACAAACTAAACTCAAATTATGTAATAAACAGAGAGAGTTACTAACTATATGAGCTACATCATCAGAAATGATCATGAGAAATGATTTCTGATGATGTAGCTCATATAGTTAGTAACTCTCTCTGTTTATTACATAATTTGAGTTTAGTTTGTTTTATGGAAAATATATCCAACACCGATTAACAATTTTTTTTTATCTTTATCCCTGAAGAAGACAATAAATTTGTCGAAACGTTGGAAAAGATTTAAAAAAAGTGTACATTTTATTGACCGCTCCTCGAGATCTCCTTAAGTTATTATTAGATTAGTTATTTGATATTTTTATGAGAGAGTGAGAGAGAGTGATTCAAAATTTAAGTGCTCGATTTTTAAATAATTTATTGGTTATCCGGAATTTCTGAACGCATATGTCTTATGGCCGGAATAGACGCAAGTCTAGTATGCGTAGAGCTATGAAGTAAATGACTAGCCATTTGAGTCACTGACTCAAAATTCCAACAAATCTGTGTACAATATCTGTTGCCATACTTCTGTTCTTTGGTTGTCTTATTGTTTGGAAAGACAGTTACTATGGAAACCCAATATTCTATAATCCCCTGTAATCAATTAATGAAAAATGTTTCAAATAAAAGTGATAATCCTAGATTATGGTAATTATATCCTAAGTATAAAGAAAATCATCGAATACAAAAAAAAGTCCGTCCGAAACGCTTGTAAAGATCTAATTGAAGTATTCGCAGTTTGAATTTACAGGGATTTTTCACTTTACATTCATTGCGCATTTCCAAACGTTGAAACATGTATTTCAGCTGAAAACTCAATTTCTCAAATATACAACGATCGCCATACTTCCTCTTTGTGCAGTAAAAGGAAAAAAAAACAACTCTCACATCTTAATTCAATCTGATTGTAGCGATAAGTGAAATTTCCTTTTCTGACAACTCTTGACAACATCTGGTTCATGTATAAACGTTTCCAACCTCCTAATATAATGTACAAGGGAATAAATCTATTTTTATTAATGGAATTAAAATTGTCAATATTCAGAATTAATAATAATAAAATAATAATAATAATAAAATTTTATGAACTACTTTTTTTAATTCTTTCCAATCTTCTTCGATCTGATCCCAAAATATCATTAGTTTCTCAATAGAAATCTCTATGAATAAATTATTTTCTCTAGAATTATTATACTTATATGAGCATTATATGATTTAAATATATAATTCTTTCATGACATTTTGCCTAAAAACACTTGTGTATTTTAACTTAAATTGAATTTTTATTATTATTATTATTACTGGTAAATTTAATACATATTAAGGCTTTTAAACTGGTTATATTTCATTCCAATGCAAATTAATACAAAAATAAATTAATATAAATTTATTAATGTTTATTTGAAAGATAATAAAACCCAATAATTATTGATCTTTTAAATCACTAATTAAATATAAATATATGTTATTATTTTTTTTTTCCTTACACATTCACACAGATACACACAAACACATATATACCAACACAAAAACACATTTAATATAAATACATTTAAATTTGTATTAATGAATAATATTAACTATTTACAAATACAGCATAATTATTATATCGTTTACTTTGTTTGATAAAATATTTAATGATTATATATTGTTTGCGTTTAATGAAAGTTTTATATGGATTACAATCATTCATAAAAACAATAAATATGAAAGCAGGTGTTTATTGCATTCATATTTTTTTTTGTATTGCCTGTGCGGTAGGACAAGCCCTTTGCTATCCAAAGCTCCTTTTGTGCCCATATTGCTTTCCCAATGATTGGAGCCTTCTCATGCACTGCCGGCCTCTGGACAGCGTTCTCTCGTTCAGGCAGCATTGTCCATCACTGGATAGTGAGCTGTAAGAGGCGCATAGGAAGAGAAAATCTAAGGGAAGCACTGTTGGACTCGAACCCGGGACCTCCGCGTTACTACCACTGAGCTAATCCCTTCTCTTGCATTAATCTTACTCATTGTTGATAATTACTTTAACAATTAAGGGTAAATGTAATTTTAACTGAATGTTTGGGAAAACCTATATCGAAAAAAACAAATGATCTGTTTCCAGAACTTTATACTGAATCGTATTATATCTTCTTAAAAAAAAAAACTACGAAAAAAACAATAACGTTTGTCCTCTCTGTTTTGAATATTTACATAGATTTGCTTACAGAGCAAATCAATATTTTGAATTCATAACAATTAACCGAAATTAGCTACCAAATTAATTTTCACTTAAAATTTTATCAGATTATTTTAAGGGCTTATTTAAAGGATTAAGAATAATTGGTGAAGTTTAAAGTAATTCCGGAGTAGACAACGCAACATAAACACTGCTTTACAAAAAGCTGGGTGTTTGTGATGTTCAGTACTGAAAATTGATAATTTACGCCATCATATCTTATCTGTATAGAAGTTCTTATTATTGAAGTCTGAAGACTGACATACGTCAAATGTAGGCCGACATTTTATTGCTTGTGAGCACTTTTAGAAAGGAAAATGCAATGTAACTCGAATGTTCTTTAGAACTTTCCTATATAAAATTGGGTAGTATAATGGAGTTGATGAGGAGAGAAATTAGGTTTGATTAATTAGACGAGATATGAAGACACTGTTATAATATAGCTATAAGTTTACACTGACTACACTGGACTTGTAATGATTTTATAGAATAAAAGGTAAGAGTAGAGATATGACACGATGCGATGTATCGTTGAATCTGAAAGATAGATATCTAGATTGATGTCGTTAGGCAGATTCTCACTGGCTTATATACAGGTTCTCCCACTCAAGCCTGCTTAAGTCAGAGAGTACCAGAGAAAGTCTGTTTTCTCTTAATTCTGTCTCTTACCATCCCGGCACTCCACGATTCGAATAATTTATTAATTACCGTTCAAATTAAAAACAAAAAAGTTAAAGCAGCGTTAATAGATACAGGCGCTTCGCATTCCCTCATAGATGCCAGTCATGTCAAATCGAGGCCCGAAAAATCTAAGGATATAATCCTGAAATAGATTACAAATCAGATTATCCCCAACTATGGTCTGTCAACCGTTCATTTATCAATCGGCGAAAACACAAAAATTCAGGGTAAATTCATAGTGTCCCAACTGAAAAATGAATTTGAAATGATCATTGGGAGAGACCTGCTCACAAAATTTCAAACAATTATAAATGTTAAAAACTTGCAATAATACTATACATAAAACAGTAATTCCATTCTTAACAGACACCACAACATCACAAATTAATACCATTCAAAACACAACTTTACCCGAAACATTGTCAACACGACATAAAAATCATAATTCCGGCACGCACATACATAGTCAATGCATACACTCTTCACACAAAAAATTCCAGACGGTTCCATAATGTTGACACAACATGACAGTCTGCCCACAGGACTTTACTTGCCACACACACTGACAAACGTACATAATAACGCTTGTGCAATTACACTAATAAACACCACACACCATGAGATCTCCATTACTAAACATTTTCCAATCGCACATTTTCATTACAACCCGGAGATATTAAATTCATCACACAAACATAATATAAATGCCATTCAACAACTTTCGCACAAAGAAAAAATACAATTACAAACCTAATTTCTCTCCTCATCAACTTCATTATAGGTAGAATGCGTTGGCGGACCCAATGACTACCCAGATATCAAACTGGAAGGGAGAAGCCATATTTTTTTGGCAAAAGCGAGAAACAGAGAAGATTCCAATTCCAAAATTTCTACCTTAGACCTTCACAGTTTGTAGTAAATGCAATTTGACTTTGCTTGCATAAATCTCGCCAGTGATTTTATTTTTTTGACGATTTCTTTTTATATTTGAAAATTTTCAAATAAAGCATTTTTTTGAATTGCACCACGTGTGCACGCTGGAATGCTGGGTTCCATTCCAGGCATCAAAGCCCTTAAAAGTTTTCATCGTAGTAGCTCAAGGTGGAGGTTCCGAGCGCAAATGATAATAGTTTTATGCATTTATATATATTCATATTTTATGTGTGTCCGTCTGTATAAAAAAGACTCTATTTTGGACCATTTTTCCGGACAAGGTAATAATGTTAAGGGTGTGTGCAAGAGACAGATTTAGTTTTTTTACTCTGAACTTTTTCAGCACCTATTTAGAATAACCATGCATTTAGTAATAATTTGTATTAAAAATCTTTTTCAATATATACAATTACTATTTAATATTCAACATTTTATATTTGAAAATAAAATACAACTTAACATCCACACACACACACACACACACACACACACCATTATTTTCATTTTAATTCCATTTGTAACATAAGAAGTTTATTTGATAAATTGTTTGCAAACCATAAGACTGAATTTACTACTCAGTCTCAAGTATTATTTTGTGTGGGCTATTATTTCAAGTATATATGTATTTTACAGGTAAGCGGAAGCTGGAACTATCTTTCATTCAAGATAAGAAGCTACTTTATTTAACTGACTTATAAAGGTAGGTAGCAAAATACGCCTCTGTAGATACGCCTCTGTTTGAGTAGATATCAGCAATATTATATAGGATTTTGTTTACTTATTTTAATTCTTCCAGTAGCTAACAAAATAGGGCAACGTAGGAACATTTCTAACAGGATTAACGGTTCTCTGTTAATGTTTGATTGACAAGCGATTTTAAAAATCTTCAGACCTAGGGGCTGTTTGTGGTCATTAAAATGAAGAATTTCTCCTTCTCAAACTTTGGGAAAATCGTCCTGAGGAAAATAAAATGGCCGTATCCTTCGCTGAAAAGATGAAGTTCTACATTTTAAAGAAACAACTCAATCTCCTGCTTCTGGAGATTTTAACGGTTATTACAGCAAGAAAAACACTTGACTTTTATTAAACTGGCTATTTCTTTTTACTTTTAGTTTCATTTCTTCTTTAGGAAAATTAGCTTGCCTTCAACAAAACAAACTAAATCCTTTAGAAAACAACCTATGGATATCAAGGATTATCACGTTAGTGGCGGTTTTGTTTGGAAACCACGAGTATTAGAGTTAACCGCAACACCCTTGTTTTGGCGTTTTTTTAGCCAAAATATTCTTGCTGTTCAAAAGGCCGGGACATACACGTATAGTTAGAATTCTTCCAGAAAAACATCCTGGGACTATAGTTTAAAAAAAAAAAACATCTAAGCAGATGATTGTTTATATTCTGAAAATATTTTATTTGCAACTTAAAGAATCGAAAGTTCAAAGATCTTTCTCTTAGAAGGCCAAATTACAGTCAATGCCCAGATCTATTATGCCAGTGGATAGTAGGATCTATCAGGGAAAATTATAATATTCTTCGGATCTTGAAAATACACGTTTAGAATAATAAATGGTCTTTGAGGGGCAGGATGAGATCAGTGCTAGTGTATTGGATCTAAGATGTCCCGGGGTTGAATCTGAAGGTGCAGCCTTAGATTTTCTCATTAGGCTCCTAGAAGCCTCGATAGCCCACTGCCTGGTGGTAGGCAGTGATGTCTGTTAAGATAGAAGATTGTCCGGAGGCTAGTTCTCACTGAGAAGTGTCCGGCTTTAAAAAAATAACTGGTGAAAATATGAATATGGTTTATGATGAACCCAAAAGATTAAGAATTAAGAAAAAATTTCGGGAAACTATATAAATAGTAGTTTATACAAAAAAAGGTGGATTAAAAACTCTAGCAGCAAGGGAAGCCATAATTATATTCCATTCTATTATAGCCGGATCTTTCCAAAAGAAGATATAATGGATGTGTTAGGTGGAGAGAATTTAGATCTGGTTGATGATACAAGAAGAAGACTTGGTTAACACTGGTTAACTATTAACTTGTATTAATAAATAGACACAGACTGCCTGGACTTTACTATAGAGGAATGTTTAAGGTAGAATGGTATGAAAATGACACGTAGCGATTGGATGTATTGAACTGAATTCAACTGTGACTTCATGGACTGTTCGTCGCTATATTTATACAGCTTCCCCCACTCCAATCCGAGAGAGTGGTTAAGTTTCTCTTGCTCTCTTTGGTTGCTGTTACAATGATAAGACTATACTTGAATCAAAGATGCCCTAATTTTAGGTGGTACTTAGGCCCAAGTACTCACTGGTTAATAAATCTCATAACAGCTCAACATTCCCTAGTAAACGACCAGGTACTTCAAAGCTGTACCAGGCTGTCAAAGATACTTCTGATCTCAAAGTCGCACTAGTTGATGCGAATTTGGAAAATTGTGCCTATATAAATTTTTAATCTTTCACGGTAATCGAATATGAATCATTTGTACCAAACTGGTGAGCAAGTAATAAGTAGCTAGGGACCGGGGTAAAAGTACGGAATAGCAGTAAATTACTTATTTCCGTTTACAATAATTTTCTTATTTTTATTTTTGCTGTGGTTATGTTAAATCCAATTATCATTTCAATGCTGTTAACAATTGGTCCAAAGTTCAGAAGAATTTGGTATGCTTTGATCATGTATATTCATTCAGCAGCACGCTCAAATTTTTCACAAGTGAAAAAGTTCTTCAGGAGAGGGGATGACGTGATGGTACCACAGAGATAATGCAACCACAGCAGAAAGAAGAGAGGCCCTCTCTGGTTAACAGAGACTACTCTCTGACTTAGGCAGGCTAGAGTGGGAGAACTTGTGTATATAAGCCAATGGGAATCTATCTAAAGGATCTATCAGATACAATCACACAACTGTACATCGCAATGTGTCATTATATTTACTCACACCATTCATTCTATCATTTTCATTATAAAGTCCAGTGCAGTTAGTGCAAAAACTTAGCTACATTATATTGGTGTCTTCATATCTTGTTCATTTAATAAAAACCTAGTTTCTCTCCTCAACAACTCCATTATATGTATGATGTATACATACATTTTAGAACTGTCGTTAAAGACCACTATTTTTTTTTATTCGTTAGTTAGGATTTTCGAGAAGAAGATTTTGAATTCCAACTGTTAACTGTTCCAAACTTAGATCATTTATTTATACAGGATAAGAATAAATGCTGTAATGGTAATGAATCAGGTTGTTAATGATCTTGTTTTTAATGTAATAATTATTGGTAGGATAATAACGATTTCAATATCGAAGATTAAGAATAGGACTGCGATGAGGAAGAATTGAATTGAGAATGGTATACGTGATGATCTTTTTGGGTCGAATCCGCATTCGAAGGGTGATATTTTTTCTCGATCCAGGATTGATTTTTTGGAGATTACTGTACATACAATAATGAGGGCTATGGAAATGAGGAAGGCTACTGATACGGATAGAATAGTTTTTGTTATTATTCCTTTTAAATAATAAACCTTTTAATTGGAAGTTAAATATAATTTTTATACTAAAGGAATAACTACCTCATCAGTAAATTGAGATGTATAAGAATAATCATACTACGTCTACAAAGTGTCAGTATCATGCTGCTGCTTCAAATCCAAAGTGATGTTTTCTTCTGAAGTGGCATATAATGTGATGTATATATAACACTTTTTGTGATAATCGACCGGTTCCGCCCGTCATAAGAATGTTTTGATAATGCTGTGTGAACATTCATCATTGCAATAAATAGCTCTGATTTTAACTTCATTATTGAAAAAAATAAAAGCTCGTGAGAAAACCTTTAATTTGAAAATACGTTAAATAATAAAAACATGAACAGATTGAGACCAGTACTGATCTAATTAAACAAAAAAAAATAAAAAATAAATAAATAAATAAAATATATAAATAAAAAATAATCCCATGACAAAAAAATTTAACTACAATGGTTAAAGATTAAAAATAAAATTACTTTTTTTTTTTTTGAACAAGTTGTATTATTATGTTAATTTATAATTATTGTACGTTTGTTTGTTTTCTAGTATACAAACTTAGATAATTTATTTTTATTCAAATTAAATCACGTGACTACAACAACATCCTTTCTCTCGTTTTTTTTTTTTTTTATGAAAACAAAAATACTAGATTAAAATGAAGTAATAATAAAAATTATTTGTTGCTTTATAGAAGAATTATGTCTATTGTTTGTCGACTAAACTAACTTGCTCCAGTTATTTAGACAAAACAAATATTTTTTTTTTTTTTTAGTAATCATAATCGATAGTCTGTTGTATCGATAAAAACTAGTTCATAGTAAAGTTTAATGAGAAAGTTTTTTTTTTTTTTTATTTCCTATTTTGTTATCGAATGAGAGCGACACCGGGGTCTATTGTTCTCAATATGCAAACTACACCAACCTGAACTACAACATGAATATAATTATTATTTTGCAACCTCACTGACCAGTCTGCCTATTTCAATGCAGTAAGTGTGGGAAGGGGGGGGGGATCACCTGTTTTATCTAAAAATACAAATACAATAAAAAAAAAAAAACAGACGTAAAAAAAAACAAAAAAACTTATATTGGGGGAATTACAATAACTTGTTTCATTATATTGTATTTTTAATTGTTTGTTTTTCACTTGAAATATCACTATTTCTTATTATTATTATTTTTTTTTGTTTAATTTTGCCTTTAACATCTAATAGTTAGCCATAGTAGAAATATTGGTAGTGCTTAATGTTTAGGCGTGTGAATACTGGCCAGGAATTTTTTTTAAAAAATCCCACCAACAATAGAATATTATTAAAGTCATTTCTTGGATAATGGAGAGAAATTAGGAGGAGAAAGGATGGTTTCTTGCCTTTCATGTAATATTAAACAAACAAAACCGTAAATCAATGAAGTTTTTTTTTTTTTTTTTTTTTTTTTTTTTTAAGAAATTTATTGCAGATGGAAAGTTAATCGAGCGGGAATTTATAAAGGATTTTTCTTTTAATTTGTAATTATAAATTTTGTTTTTAATTATTAAAAAATATTATGTTTTAAAAATATTATAGCAACGAATTTGTTGTTGTGGTTGGGCCCTGCATCAGCTGCTCTGGAAAGCATCAGTGAGATATTTTCCATGATAGCCTGCACATTTTTTGTGATAATCGACCGGTTCCGCCCGTCATAAGAATTTTTTGATAATGCTGTGTGAACCTTCATCATTGCAAAAAAAAAAAAAAAAAAAAAAATGATTTGCTCTTTTTTTTCAGTCCTGTTTTTACGCCCTGTTTTATCCAAGATATCCTAATGATAGGCGAACGCCCGAAACCGATCCCGCTAACATCCTTTAAGGCTGCGCAAACTTCCAGATTGTTCTGCATCCATTTTCCCTTCCTGGCATAGTAGGCACTGGTCATTCTCAACCACGCCAATCCTGTATAAGTGAGCTTGCAGATAGTCGTGGCCAGTCACCAGACGAAAAGCTGCAACTCCTACATCGCGAGACAAGTTGTGGGGAACAGCTCTTTCTACCAACTGCTGCCCTTTTCTTACCTTCTGCAAGGGCCCTATATCGCTCGACGCTACTGCCCTTAATTGCCGACTCGATTCGCCCTTTGTCTGACTTAAGGGTGCTTTCAACTGGGCATTGCTCCTCATTCGCACCCTTTTTAGCCAGGATATCCGCCTTCACATTCCTTTCCAGCCCGACGTGACTGGGACCCCACTGCATCCTCACGTTGAAACCTTTGTGGTTTAGCTGTGGGAGTAAACCTCTGCAGCGAGTAACACGCGGGTTAAAATTGCCGCTTGCGAATCCACAAGAAAGACGGCTTGACAGGGAGACATGTTGGCCAGTACTAATACTGCTCCTTCAATTGCAGCTTCCTCTCCGTCAAAGTTACTTAATGGAACACCAACTGGCACACTTCCCTGGAAAAGACGCGAGTAGTATCCTGCCCCGGTCTCACCGCTTCCCGGGTTTGAGGAACCATCCGTGTATATGTGCAACCAAGTAAGCCCCGGGAAATGCGAGTAAACAGTTTGTAAAGCACATACATGTACAGCACCTGTCTATCCAGGGAAGCCGCTGTTTGTTACAAAGTTGTAGGTATGTTTCAGGTAATATGTCATAGATCATAATTGATCGCAGAACGCTCTTCGAATCAGAATAGATTATTAAATCTCCTCATGTTTACCGGAAACATTTTTTGCTGTTTTCCGTTTAGCTACCAACTCAGCAGTATAAGTAGTGTGAAGAAGTTTATTTATCATTCTTCTTAGTGGAATGGCAATTGTCTCACATCCCTAATTCCGTTTTTGAATGTGTGTATAAAGAAGTGCAGCAGTGACAACTTCATTTAGTCACAATTTGCTAAGCCATTCTTTCCCTCCAACAAAAGTAGAAGTACATTTTTAGAAAATTCCCAAATCGATGCTTTTTTCATGCCACAGTTTTTCTTATAAATTTATCAGGTGCTTTTATTAAAAACTAATACTTGTATAATTATTAGACCAATGTATCCAAATTGATCCTAAAATGTAATTGAGAATCATTTATTTATTTATTTAATCATTACCATGTCAGATGTTTACGTATAATACAAAAAAATCTGATAATTTTTAGGATTCATAGATTACTGGGAAATTCCCATAAATTACAAAATAAACCTTTCAATTTTCAATTATAAATTGAATGGAAATAGTATATACAAAAAAAAAAAAAAATGTATATATTCATTTATCTTATAAAATATGTATTCATGGAGTATAAGTCCTTCAAACAACTAAAAAGATGGTAGGATTTTGACGGAGGCGGCGAAAGGCGGAGCTTTCAGAGGACATACTCTTAAAAAAAAAAAAAAATTTACATTGAATGGTTCGCCCTCTTACACGTGCGCCACGAAACATTATAACACAAACACATTAAAACCATGAGAATAAACACACAAGCGTATCCAAACATAAGACACAGCATTTGCTACATATTACATAGTTTCACGCGCACACACACACACGTGCACACGTATGCACAAAAAGTGAAAGACAACAACTTTGTAATAGTGTGAGAGGAGAGCAAGGTGGGGGGGAAAGTTTTTTTTTTTTTTTTTTAATGGTTTGTTATAATGTCAAAAACTGGGTTGAACGGTATAATTTAATTTTTTCTATGGAGGGTTCCTGGGGAAGGTCCGCTTTACCTCCTATACTAGAAGTTTATACATAATTCATGCTGACCGCACGCGTGAAAAAGAGATAGAGTAATCTACTTTTTTTGTTTTTGTATATTATTTTTTTTCTAGGATCTTCACGGTTTCAAGGGTGGCCAAATAAATATATATATAATGTACTGTAATATTCCATCTGAATATTGGAAAATAAACTCCAATTGCATCCATTTTAGTTCCCCAGCCCAGACCATGCGAAGGAAATTTGCTAACAACCCAAGCTTACTATAAAACAGTAATTTAATCTGCTTCATTTTATTTGTGTTTCAGAGCAAGCGATTAAAATTTAAGCACTAGGAAATGTTTCGTTTTTGAGTAAAATAATGAAGCAATAACACTGACATACATACATACACACACAGACACACATACGCACAATAAACCATACTTACAAATATCAACCAATACTTAAAAAACAAAACAAAAAATTGATATACACGACTTTCTCTTACTCAGAATAAATACAATTACATTAAAAAAAAAAAAAAAAAAAATCTGGTGTGAAACACTCACACAACTTTCTCTTACTCCATTTCTTAAAATTAATAATTGACAAATTTTATAGTTAGTGTATCAAATTTAATGAAAAACGTCGGAATTCGTCTAAAACTGAAAAAACCTCGTTCAGTAAAAGAGCACTTCCGGTTTACTAATTTTCTGGAAACTCGGAATTTTGGCCATCTATTTATTTCTAATTAATTTTGTTTGGATGATAGAATTGTATAATCAAATATGATAGCATTTTAGAGAAAAACATAACTCTACCCCTCCTCTAAAAGTACCCTTAAATGAATTTTCCCAGAGAAATGTTTTAAATAAAACTTGTAGCTCTTTGTATGTGTAGTTGATGTACTAAGTTTAAAAAAAATCGTCGGAACTATTTTTTAGAAACTTGCATAAATAAAAAAAAAACTAGTAAAGTGGTAACTTCCGGTTGAGAAACTTTCACAGATAACGTACTGTCAGATCCCATGGTGATACCTAAACGGAATATCATGTTTCAACTTTCTACGGTTTTTCGATTTTGAGCTATGCTGTTCACATACATACACACACACCAAACCATTTGCTAAAAACCACTTTTTTGGACTCAGGGGACCTCAAAACGGATATTTCCGGTGAAAACTGGATATAGTAAATTTGACACGATTACAATACTTTTTCTTACTAGGAGTAAGAGAAAGTAAAAAGATAATATTTAAAATTGCAATGTTTTGAAACGTTTAGATGGGCTGGTTATAAAAAAATGTTCTACACCTTTTGTACAGACAATACCGTCTGTTTAAATTTAAACATAACTGAGAGGCCTCTAAAAATTGTGTTGCACTTCCGGTTGATCGATTTTGCCAGAAACCTTCGGTGCCAGGCGCGGTGATAGTACATAAACGGAATACTAAGCTATTTGCAATTTTTCGTTTTTGAGATATTTTGTTTACACGTACACACACACACACACACACACACATACCAAATTTATTTATTTATTTATTTATTGAATATTTACAACTGCATGGTATATATAAATGCAGCAAGTAATACTGTGATATAAGAAATACAGTATCATGCAATGCCATAAATGGCAGTTATCCAGTGATAACTGACATTAGATATCCAGGAGGTTGCGGGGCCAACGGGGCTTCACCCGTCTTTGGGGATTACCTGGGAGTGAGTTTGAATAGTGCTAAAACGAGGGGGGGGATTTGGATGGAGGGATAGGTGACTGTGGAATTTGTTGTATCGGGATTTTTTAGATCGTTTACAAACGGAATCTTCAGGTCGTTGTAAGTGGTGCAGTTGGTGACATAAAAAGGGGCATCGACAATGTGGCGGAGGATTTTTGACTGAAGGGTTTGAATTCTATTGAGGTTAGAACGCTTAGCAGTGTCGTATAGTTCTAGTCCGGATGTCCAAATTGGAGCGAGCATTGAGATATAAAGCTGTCTTTTGTTCAGAAGTGTTAGTTTAGAGTTTAGAGCGTTTTTCAAGAAGTCTAGCCAAAAGTCTGAAGCGTTGTTGGTTGATTGGTAATTCGTTTAAGTCTCTATGGGGATTCAATGTAAGTCGCTTGTCTAAGTAAAGTCCAAGATAACGATCGTAGTCTGTGTGAGAAATAGGAGTATTGAACAGCTAGATAGGAGGGAGTACTTTTTTGTTTAATGTGAAAACTATGTATTGGGATTTATTACGGTTGATTTTTATTCTCCATTCCTTTAACCAGGATTCAAGTGAGTAAAGATGGATTTGAAAGGAGCACCTGGAAAGAATGGGATCGGTGTGTGGTGATAGGATTGCTGTATCATCAGCATAGGTGAATAGGCTAGTGTTGAGGTGTACGGGGATGTCGGCAGTATACGTAAATTGTTTTGGTGTTCGTTATGACCGCTGTATTTAATGTTGTAAATTGGATGTTGAAGTTCGGTCATACAAAAGAACTCTTTTTAAATTTCTACCGAGTTTCTGCAAATTTATTGCCTTCTTCAGGGTCTGTAAAAAGGTTATAATACAAATCAGAAAAAATAGAAACAACATAAAATATGAACTTAAAATAAATATTTTCAAAATAATTTTTTTTTTAATAAACTATATAAATAAACTAAATAAAAAGTATGATATATATAGCGTATTAAAATTTATTTTAAGTGTGATCAATATTAAACTAAATCACAACTATTGAAACTTTGACAATATGAGGCATATATAAGAGTAAAGTATGGAAATAACTTGGAAAATGTACTTACAAAAATTTTCAGTTAGAATTACTTACAAACTCCAGTTTAACCTGTGACATACCATCACCAAGTGTTACGGGCATTGGATGGGTCAATGTTTATAAAGGGCTAGGAGAGCGGATGGTAAAACCGTGTCTTAGTATGTATGTTGTCTTGGAAATTCCAGGAGATTGTTATAACTAAGGGATAAGTTTTTGGTGTCTGTTCTAAAAATACATCGATAATTTATCTTTTTTAATATGAATCATTTCCAATATATTTTTTTATTTTTATTAATATTGTTGATGGAGATAATTTTAGTGTTTTCCATGTCAAATTCATGTTTGTATTGTATGCAATGTTTAATTAGTGCTGTAGTCATGTCAGTCGGTTTTTTATAGTTTTACAGTCGTATTTATGTTGGTACAGTCTATTTTTTAAATATTGAGATGAGTATGAATTGTGTATAAGATGGGTGCCAGGATGGCTGCCCTTGGGCACTCCGGCTAGGATGGGATATATGGAGGAAGTAGATGAGCCTTGGGTGACTTGGAAGAATCGATCATTTAGAAAGGATTTCAGGACAAGGTAGTAGGTAACACACCAAATTGATTTTGAATTGACGCTTAACTAAAAAAGTTTGTTTTATTGAGATAATTTGAAAAAATGGGTGAAAAACTAGAAAAAAACTATTTTAGGAACTTTAGAGGAGGAAAACACAACGCTACTGTTCCCTCGGAAATCACCCCACCCCCAAACAATCAATTTTCCTGAGGAGTTATAATTATATATTTATGTATGTAGATATTATAATACTATTTTAGAAAAATGTTCACAAACAAAATTGAAATACTAAATATAAAAGATAAACTTTTAAGTTGTAAATAATAAAAATAATATGTAATCGTTTTCTAGGCAGGAAATAATAATCCTCACAAGGCTGGCTATAAGTCATACTAGAATAACTCATTCTCACTGTTAGGAAAAAGTAAACCAATGTGCCCCCAGTGTAATGCTTCAATTTTAACTGTTCGCCATGTAATGGAAGAATGTATTAGGCTGATTGATTGTCGGAAAATATTTAATATAACATCTCCAATTGAGGTGTTATTCAAGGGAGATTTAAATTTGATGAAGAATATTGTCGAATATATCAGATATATTAGACTGTTTTATTTTTTTATTTTTTTTTTTTTTTAATTTAAGGCGTCTCAACATCTGTGGTTATTTGCGCCCGGAGCCTTCTCAGTGCACTGCCGGCCTCCGGACAGTGTTCTCCCGTTACAGACAACACTGTCCATCACCAGACACTGAGCTGTAGGGGCTCCTAGGAAGAGAAAATCTATAGACTGTTTTATTATATTTAATTCTTCTATATGGATATGATGCGCGGTCTTTTTTTTATGTTTGATGGGCGTGGGTCGTTTGGAAGTGGAAGAGTACTGAGTGCTCTGATTCCCAATTGTATATGGTGTATGGTGAGTGAATGTTCGGTGTGTGTGTGTTCACTGGATTTTCCGTTCGGGCTGAGGTTGTTTGGGTTGTATATTTGCAGATGAAAATGAGTGAGTTGGAGAATGGATCAGAAGTGAAGGAGGTAGATAATGTAGGCAATTTAGATAGGTGGGTACACCAGTGGCAAAGACTTCAGGTATATAAAGAAAGTCTTGGAATATACTCAGAATATATTATATACGCGTGAGCCATTTGTAGTGTATAGAGTTTTAGCGCTAATAGCCATCGCAGCTGATGCGCTTAAAGAAAAAATAAAAAAAATAAAAAATAAAATAAAAACAATGAAATTTATATAGGAAATTAATATTTTCATAAAAGAGTACGTTTTCGTAGTGTTTTCGTTTTCTTGATATTGATTAGGGATTTTTTATAAATTATAATTTTTGAACAGAATGTTACGGCGCCCTATTAAATGTATCATACAGCATTTTGCAAAGTAAACATTGCATTTCTTCAATAAAAGCAAAAAAAAAAAAAAAAACATAAATAATTATAAAATACGAGATAATAACTATGATTCATGTTTTAAATATGTTTTTCATAGAGAAACGATTACGTATAAATAGAAGAAACGAGTGAACATTTTTCATTGATTTCTTAGAAATAGAAAGCTTAGACATCGTCAAAGAACTCATTGTCATGAACATGATACAAAATACATTTGAATAACGTACAACACTGGACGATACGTTTATTGAATTGTTAAACAAGTTTGACGTTCCAAAATAGTAGAATAGATCACTCATGTTTAGAAATAACACATACACATAACAAAGTTCAGACATATCTTTCATTTGGGGTAAGTTTTGTATCCCACCTGAACTTGTTAAAAAGGGAGAAATCTCAAACAGTATATTGCTAAGTTACTACCTAAAGTCCCTTTATCTACCAACGCTCTATATTTTATTTAACATTGTGATCTCACCCTTAAACATTATCCCAGCTTACTTTCTACTAATAGTCTGTTTGTCATTATAATTAAGGCACGCGACTTGTTTCAAGTTTATTCTTTTCTTTTCTGGTTTGTTTGATTTAACAATAAAAGAAGAAAAAATCTTTTGTTCTATTTTAAATGTATTCGATTTTTTTATCACCTTGAAAATGAAGTTACTCACCATGGGCGAGTTCCTTTGATTAACAAAGAAAATATAATAGAGCTTAATAATCATAATAACTGACCTTAAATCATGTGACCTTTTTTATTTTAAATAACACTGAATCGCTCATTCATTAAAAGTCGTAACAAATAAAAGTAGCATTTTAAGCAATGTTTTAATGAAACCGTATTAAATAAATTAATAACTCAGACATTATTTCAAGAATAGTTTTACAAAAAAAAACATTAAATAAAATAAGAGTACCGTGAAGATTATTGTAGGGGATTATTGTAGTGAGACATGAAAGATCTATTGTGCCCCCGGAGTCTTCTCAGTGCACTGCCGGCCTCCAAGCAGCCTTCTCTAGCTGCAGACAACACTGCTCATCACCATACAGTGAGTCGCAGAGGCTCCTAGGAAGAGAAAATCTAAGGGCAGCATGCTGGATTCGAACCCGGGACCTCCGCGTTGCTAAACCAACCCACTACCACTCAGCTAATCCCTTCATTTTCCCTTGGGTTACGCCAATTACCTAGGGATGGAGACCCTTGCTTGTAAAGTGTACAGTGTACATAGTTTATGTGTACTGTTCTGACGAAGTGCATGGAATACTGAGCTTTGGCAACCCGTGGGATCGCTATTCCCCAAGTAACTGCATGCTACAGATATCCCTTGCGGGTATAAAATAAGAGCACAAATAAATAAAATTCAAATGCAATCGCTTACAAGTTGTATCAATCACAGACTGAACGACTAATACAATTAAAACCATAACTGACATCTAGTAAACACCTAAATTTGAAGCTAGTTTAATCCTGCTAAAATCTTTAGACACAGTGTTGTTCTGATAGAAAAAAACTGAAAGTAAACTAGCCATAAAAAAGAGTAACACCTACAACAATAGCTCTTATTTCTCCTTTTTTCAGATTTTCTGCAGCAATACATGACAATTTATCGGAATGCTAGAAAACTCCGTCTTTAGAATAGGTGTATTACAGGTGTACACATAGTGTTATTACAGGTGTAGCTATCCTGCGGACTAAGGCTTGGGGAGATAGACCTCACTATCCATAGTTATGGAAATCTATCTAGGAGATGAGACTCCGAAATAAACCCATCAGGCTGAAGGTATAATCGGCTTAATACCCAAAAATGGTGCGGACAAGAAGGAGAGAATATTCGGGCGATCGCCCGAGGAGGGCCCTGCTTCTAGAGCTGGTCCTAGGAGTAGCGGTGGTAGTAGCCACACGATTAATGACCAGTGGCGGGGGAGTTTGCGCGACCCCCGTCGGGAGGAAGGTAGCGTCCTGGATCCCGAAGCGACTAGCGCATTTCAGCCGGTGCCGAGCACATCACGAGGTATACGGACCGCCAACAAAGATTAGTTTCAAGTTCCGGACCGGGCTTGGAGGAGAGTAGTGCTCATCCCGCGCGTTCAGGGAACCCGGGGCCAGCCAATAGGCCACAAAGGATGAAATGGACTAGATCTATGAATGTAGCAGTCATTCAGGCCTATTATCTGGCTACAAACTTAGAAACCGACTACACATTGTACAGAGAACGGCTCTTACAACATTTTGAGGTACTAATACCGAACGTCAAGGCAAGTGCCCAACGCGTGTCTGATCAAGTTAGAGTAGTACTGAACCGAAGATTTCTTTCAGACGCAGAAGTAAATGGAATCTTTTCTGGTCATTTCTTCATGACTAAAGTAGCGATGAATAGCTCTATTTGCGAATGCTAAAAACATCAAGGTTGCTGACTCCAAATGACATTAAAAATAAACGCCATCTTTCTTAAAAAAAAGAAAGAAAATGATTTCGTCACTTTTGTTTGGTTAAATTTACTTTAGGCAATTATAATAAATGCTTTTTAACGGATAGTATCTGAAACATATTAAGAAATAATTCTCATAAAATTGAACATTCCCTGGAAAATCAAAATATCTCTTTTTTACCACCACTTTAATTTTTATCCAAAAATAAATAATAAATAAACTTAAAATAACTTTTAATAAATAAATTATTATTGCCCACATTGCATGTACGATATACAATAACACATTGTACGAGAAGGATGGAAGAAATGACCTATTGAACTTAGCTTACAGATATACCTTCATTTATTTTTTTTTTATTCTATTGTGTGCTAATTAAATCGATTAAGTATCATTGTGAAGGATATTAATAATATTTTACATAGTAATCATTTTAAAAGAATGAATTGTTTGAAGACTTGAGGAAGTTTCTTCATTTTATACTGATTATTTCTTAGCTAACTCTAAAGAAAATATATATATATATAAATTTTTTTTAATAAATTTGCCATTCTATAAAATATAACAATTTGTTAAATCCAGTATAGACAAGAATCTCGTAGTTTATATAACGTTTTTGTGTTAAATAACATTAAGTATTAGTTTCATAAATTGTAATTGTAACTTTCATTTTAATAATTAACGAATATTGTTTATCTTACTCCTTAGTAAATGGAAAATACTGGGATTTTGTCAAATTTTCAAACTTTAGTTTTCACCGGAAGTAAATGTGTGTGTGTGTGTGTGTGTGTGTTGTGTGTGAACAAAATAGCACAAAAACGAAAAAAAAAAATCTGGTTGAAACACTAACACAACTTTCTCTTACTCCAGTTCTCAAAATTATAATTGACAAATGTTATAATAGTTAGTGTACCACAAAGTCAATGAAATTCGTCGAAAACTGAAAAAAAAAAAAACTGTTCAGTAAAGCGCACTTCCGGCTTACTAATTTTCTTAAAACTTGGAATTTTGGCCATCTAGTTATTCTAATTAATTTTGTTTGGATGATAGAATTGTATAATCAACTGTGATAACAGTTTAAAGAAAAACATAACCCCACCCCTTCACTAAAAGTGCCCTTAAATGAATGATCCTAGAGAAATGTTTTAAATAAAAGTTGTAGATCATTGTATGTGTAGTTTATATAAGATGTTTCAAGAAAATCTACGGAGCTATTTTTGAGATAATCGCGAAAAAGTGAAAAAAAAAACCATTTAGTAAAGTGGTAATGTAAATGGACTTGCGGTCATCCGATTTTTTCAAACTCGGAATTTCAACAACATATTTAATTGTAATTAACATTATTTAGATGAGCGAATTGTCCAATAAACTGAAATAGCACTTTAGATGAAAATCTAACCCCACCTCTCCACCCAAAAGTGCCCTTACATGAATTTTCCCAGAGAAATGTTTCAAATAAAAGTTGTAGCTGTTTCTATGTGTAGTTGATGTAATCAAGTTCCAAGAAAATCGTTAGTCATTTTTGAGAAAATTGCAAAAAAGTAAAAAAAAAACAACTTGTAAAGGGGTACATACTGTACTGTCAGATCCCATGGTGATAACGTACTGTCAGATCCCATGGTGATACCTAAGCAGAATATCAAGTTTGAACTTTCTACGATTTTTCTTTTTTGAGCTATGCTGTTCACATATACACACAAACACACACACACACGCGCGCGCGCGCGCACACACACACACCACAGTACATACACACAGAACTTTTGCTAAAAACCACTTTTTTGGACTCAGGGGGACCTCAAAACGGATATTTCCGGTGATAACACGATATCGAAAATTTGACACGATTACAATACTTCCTCTTACCATTCGTAAGAGAAAGTAAAAAAGCAGGAAGCTCAAACTTGGAATACCATATAAATTACTACCTTCGCATCTGACACGAAAGTTTCGGTGAAAATCCATCAATTTTCCATCGATAAAAAAATCCATCGATTTTATAGAATGTAATTTTTTTTTTAGTTTTTCACAATTATTTTCTTTTCAACGATCTACCCACATAATATCTGTCACTTTCATTTTTGAAAGATTTTTCCTATGGAAAATGGTTTATTTGTGTTTTTTTTTGGAGGAACAGGAGCTTTTCTCTAAAGTGTCACTTTAGTAAAGTGAAAATGGAGAGTAAATTTAAAGTAAAATAGAAATGGGAGAATAAGTAAAGTGTGTGATGTTATTACCTATTTAATATTAATATGTAGCGGACGGATTAGCTAAGTGGTTAGCGCGTTGGACTCCCACGCGGAGGTCCGGGTTTCGAGTCCATGCTACCCTTTAGATTTTTTCTTCCTAGGAGCCTCTACAGCTCATTGTTCGGTGATGGTCAGTGTTGTGTGTAACGAGAGAACACAGTCCGGAGGCCGGCAATGCACTGAGAAGTTTCCAGGCGCCAATGACCACAGATATGAACGCGCCTTAAATAATAATATAAATTAGAAGTATTCGTAGAATTCCAAATGTACAGAAAATCGGTTTAACAGAAGATGGACTTTACAAAATGATGGTTGATTTGTTTTTTTGGTTAATTTTCTGGAAAAACGACTACAAGATTTCCATTAAACATGGAATACTATTTACACAGGTTTAAATTATCACTTTTATTTGAAATATTTTTTCAAAAAATTGATCTTAGATAAAATGGAATTCGTATCGTCAGGCCTTAAAATAACAATGAGATTACTGTATGGCAATG
Organism: Triatoma infestans; assembly: GCA_011037195.1. Classification (NCBI taxonomy): domain Eukaryota; kingdom Metazoa; phylum Arthropoda; class Insecta; order Hemiptera; family Reduviidae; genus Triatoma; species Triatoma infestans. Next base: position 23,501 of record JAAEAF010009040.1, read on the forward strand.
GCCAGAGAAGTTTTTAAAGAAAAAGATTTCTTTGTTGCTCTATGTTTCGGGTACTATTGGTGGTGCCCTTCTTCAAGAGTTCTGTAAAAATTTATTAGAAGAAAATACAGTATTTTACAGTATAGTAGTGTAACAGCAACCAAAGAGAAGCTCAGCAAAGAGAAGAGAAACAAAACCCAAAACCACTCTTTCGGACTGGAGTGGGAGAAATGTTATAAATATAGCGACGGACAGTCCACAAAAAACAGTTGAATTCAGTTCAATACATCCAATCGCTACGTGTCATTTTCATACCACTCTACCTTAAATATTTCTCTATTGTAAAGTCCAGGCAGTCTGTGTCTCTTAATGAATATATTAGTTATCCAGTAGGGAAGGGATTAGCTCAGTGGTAGCGCGCTGGACTAGCAACGCGGAGATCACGGATTCGAATCCAGCCGTGCTACCCTTAGATTTTCTCTTCCTAGGAGCCCCTACAGCTCACTGTCCGGTGAGTGTTGTCAGTAAAGGGAGAACACTGTCCGGAGGCTGGCAGAGCACTGAGAAGTCTCCAGGCGCAAATGATCACAAAAGTTGAGACGCCTTAAATTAAAAACTAAAAAAAAAAATAAATAAATAAAAAAAAGTTATCCAGTGTTAACCAAGTCTTCTTCTTATATTATCTACCAGACCCAAATTCTCTTCGCCTGACACATCCATTATAGTAGTTACGAAAAAGTGCATATATTTAAAACAAAAAAAAATATTTCTTTGATTTAATTTTTTTTTTTTTGTTATAAATATATGCACTTTTTCATAACTCTATACTGTAAAATAGTGTATTTTCTCCAATAAATTTTTACAAGTCTCCTGAAGAAGGCACCAATGGTATCCGAAACGTAGAGCAACAAAGAATTCTTATTCTTTAAAAACTCCTCTGGCCATTGCTATACAAACATCTTATAATGGATGTGTTGGGTGGAGAGAATTTAGTCCTGGTTGATGATATAAGAAGAAGACTTGGTTAACACTGGTCAACTAATATATTAATAAATAGACACAGACTGCCTGGACTTTACAGTAGAGAAATGTTTTAAGGTAGGGTGGTATGAAAATGACACGTAGCAATTGGATGTATTGAATTGAATTCAACTGTGTGTTTTTATGGACTGTCCGTCGCTATATTTATACAGTTTCTCTCACTCCAGTCCGAGAGAGTGGTTTTAGGTTTTGCTCTTTACTCTCTTTGGTTGCTGTGCTTCTCTTTGATTGCTGTTACAATCTCATTGATCTTAGATAGTTTTACATAATTTGTGATTTCAAATTTCAAATGATAGTTATATTGGAATTGGTAATGGAATCAATCTTCTGGTCTCTTAGAATGTAATCACTTGTACCACCGCCTGTGTGGGTATATGTGTCCTCACCCCTTCCAACAACTTTATGTTTATGTCAGGATTAATAAATAAAATATAAAATTTATTCAAAGACAATGAGATTTTTTTTATTTATTTATTTATTTCTGGATACTGTTTGATTACATAATTTTCATAAATAAAAAAAAAATTTAGTAAAAAATAAAAATAAGGAATTAATGCTTAAAATATAAAAACAATTAGCACAATTAATACTGGCAATCTAAAATTGTTTTGACACGCAAATATCATTAGTATAATTTAGTTACGTCTTGTTTTTTGTTTTTTTTTTAGTTATATTATTGTAAAAATGCATGTATTAAATGTATCAAAAAAAAAAAAAAAAAATTAAAAAGGCTTTTAATATAAATGCTTTATTATTATTGTTTATATTATTATTAATAATAACGGAAGTGAGAGTGCTTATAATCTGTATAAATAGCATTTATAAATGATTAATAGTAATAATTAAACACGTATTTCAAGTATTTGAAGTTGACATAAAAAAATGATATAAAAATTACTATAATTCACATAATAATTAATTAGTATATATTTATTGAAATTATGTTAATTTACTTATTATTATTATTATTATATAAAATATTTATTAAAAATAAACTTTATTTTAATTTGTTTTAACTAAGTTATAAATTATATTTTGATTTATTTTTATATTTGAAATATTTTTTAATGCCAGTTGTAAGGGAAAGTAAAAATATTATTATTATTATTATTATTATTTTTAGTGAATGATCTGTGTTTATGTGAATAAAATATCTTAAACAAGAAATATTGCAGAAAATTCAAACTTGATAATCAGATTTTCGTATTGCTACAGTATTTGACACAAAGATTTTTTGGGGCAAAGTCTACCGGAACCAAAATACGACTTTACACAATGATTTTTTTCAGTTTTTTTCACGGTTTTCTTAAAAAAAAAAAAACGGCTCAAACGATTTTCTTGAAATTTCGTATATTATCTACAAACATAAATATCTATCACTTTTATTTGGAACATCTTCCAGGGGAAAATTATATTTTTTGTGTATATGGGAGAAGGATTTCCGTTCAGTGTTCTGCCATCTATATAATATTAATAAACATTCATAATATTTCTTGTGGTGGTTGGTTCCGTAGAGTTGGAAAGCATCAAAGACATTTTTTATGGTAGCCTGCTTCATTTTATGAAGCAACTGTCTTTGACTGCACACGCCTTCTTTGTATGGACTTGTTAAAAAACACCAGTTTTTAAAACCAACAGTTTTAAGTTAAAAAAAAAAAAAAAAACAGTTAAAAACACCAGTCAGTGTGTAAACTAAATTCGCACTGTGCAAGTCTGTGTTGTCACACTGTCTGAAAAACGCATCCTGAAGATGGGCGAACACCCGAAACCGGTCGATGACAAAATGAAGCAGGCTACCTTGGAAAAAGTCTCTGATGCTTTCGCCAACTCTCGTCGGAACCAACCACCACAACAAAGATGATAGGGGTTATACTCTAACCCCCTTAGGGGTGGGTGTTGGTGCAGTGGTTATGAGCATGGACTTGTAAGTGGGAGGACCCCAGTTCGAGTCCCGTTGCTTATGGTAATGAAAGCTACCTCGGAAAATGTCTCTGATTCATAATATTGGTTGAATTTTAAATTTGAAGGAAATCTGTAAATAAACAAAGTAATATATTATCTATACAGTTTTTACTTTCACATTACATTTTTACGTTTGATCTTAGTCAAAAGGCCGAGAAGCGATTATACGCTTCAGAAATATGGGTCCCGTAGATATCTGGACCAAGTAGAAGTGGTGCAATTTAAATTTTTTAAATCCCTATTTTATTGGCCGTTACGAACCCCCAATTATACTTTTAGATTGGAAACTAAAAGTACCCACTTAAAATAACTAAATCTTTAAATCTACTCTGAACTGGTGGTGTAAAACAGATTTCCAAAAATTTGCTTCAGAAAGTTATTGCTGCTCGACAAGTCTCAGGAATAATGAAATTAAATATAATTAGGCCTCACATTCACGAAGTATATACTAAATTGCATTGGTTATGATTGGTTGTGGGTGCAACAGGGCATAGTTTTGTTAAACAAATTTAAATCTAAAAATCTAAATGAATATGTAATGTATCTATATAAATTAGACCTGGATAGCGTCGCTGCATCTTCATATAATTACTCAATATAAAATCTTAATTACTAAAAGACAGTACAATTTGTTATTTATCATTCAACCTCTCTTTTCAATTTATTCATGTAATAAGCCAACTGAGAATATCTTCCTTAGTGAAAGCTACTTTATGGTATACAAAGGCAGCAGGTATACCATAAACCTAGAAGAATATTGTAAATGCTGCACCAGAGTTAAAGATAGCTTGCACCTCATCTTCTTCATGAATGTGACCTGTCTATGAATACTTTAGAATACAATTTTGATTGGATCTTGATACCAAAAGTATGGATTATTGTTTTTGTCTTTTGAAAATGTAAACCAAGTAACAAACGTATATTTTTCTTTATGAACGTACTGAAAACTAGATCTTTGATATTATCTCAGGTTTGATACTTATTATTTAATTAAGCAATGTAAACAGCTGTTATAATAAATGAAGTTGACTGTATTAATTTTGTAGCTCTCGCCTTCCAACTATAGAAGTACTAAGTGTCTAGTTGTTGTGGTGGTTGGTTCCGCAGAGTTGGAAAGCATCAGAGACAGTTTCCGTGGCAGCCTGCTTCATTTTATAATCATCGACCGGTTTCAGGCGTTCGCCCCACTTCAGGATGCGTTTTTCAGACAGTATGACAACACAGACTCTAATAAACTGGTAATACAACACCAGTCAGTGTGTAAACTAACTTTGCTCTGTGCGAGTCTGTGTTGTCACACTGTCTAAAAAACGCATCCTGAAGATGGGCGAACGCCCGAAACCGGTCGATGACCACAAAATGAAGCAGGCTACCACGGAAAATGTCTCTGATGAAACTGTCTATTTTTATTTATTTTTTTTATTTGTATATATAAATTTATTCTTTTGTCATTTTATTTCTGTCAATTAGGAGTTTATAAAAATGTACCAAACTCTATCTGTATATACTAAATTGTATTCTACAGATAAATAAATAAATAAATACATTTTTTACTTTCACTAGTACGTGAAAGCCTAGTACGTGAAAGTATAGCGTTCATGTTAGATTTTCAAAATTAAATCTTCACCGGAAACACATGTTTTTGCCGGGGGAGGGGGTCCTCTGAATACGATAAAATATTTTTAGTGAATGGTCTAGTGTGCGTGTGTGTTTGAGTGAGTGTTTCAGTCCAGATTTTTTTTTAGTGATAAAATTTTGTGACTAAATTAGTTATTATTTTAAGATATCCAAACATTCTAGTGCAATTTTTTTGGAAGCCTTAGAAATTGACATTATTTTTTTTTTTTAACTGTAAACTTTTGATGTACAATGTTGAACTAATTTAAGGGGAATATATAGCAGGGAGTTTGTTGAGGGGTTGAATGGATTTCAGTCGCCTCCTGTGTATCAAATGTTTGGCGGGTGTGGGGAGGGGGGATAGCAGTATTTAGAACACAATGGACCACGTCCTACAGCGGCAGTGTAGGACAACGAGAAACCAGCTGCCCCATGTTAGCTATGTTGTCCAGAGTGCACAAGCACGGAAATCAACACAACACAAAAACATACACTCAATACACTTATACAGTGGCAGACCCTGATGTGCACAACAGCTACAATAAAAAAAAAAAAAAAGAGAAAAAAACTCTGCAAATCCTGTAAACCCGGTTTCCTCCTTGAATTAAGGGAGCTGACATATTTCAGGGTGAGTGATCTCTGCTTGAAGTAGCCAACAAACCACTGTCTAAGCAATGACCTATTGTGGACTTTATTTTTTTCTTTTATTTTTTTTTTTTTTTGTAAACAGAACTGGCCAATTCTTGTTAGAACAGTTTCAAAGAATAATCTTATATTTAGTGATGTGGAATTTTAAAAAGTAGAAGATAGTTTAATTTTCAGTTATTATCTTCTTCAGCATCTTATCTTCATCTTAATACGTCACATTCTAGAATGTTGTAATGAAAATCAAAATAGTTATTTATTGAACAAGGAAATAAAGTGATTCTTTTATACAATAGAGTTTACGCACAAGACCGAAAGCAATAAAAACTGTAAAATACCGTTTATTCTCGCGATAAATATTATACTTTTTTTCGATAGTAATTAAACGTACTTATACAAAACAAACAGAAATCTGGTTTGGAACACTCACACATCTTTCTGTTACTGTAATTTACACAGGCATTATTGAAAACTCTTCTTCAAACTTACAATTTCACTAAATGTTACATCACTGGGAAATCAAAATTTAATATAAATACTGTCACAATCTAATGTGGCATCTGAGCTACTAGAATTGGGTTTCTCATGTACAGACTTGCATCCAAAAAAATGTAGGTTTAGATATCAAATAAAACAGAAGTGGTTGATTAGCAACTGATGTAAGGAGATAAAACTGAAACCTCTTATCTAATTGAACCATCGTAGTATTGAATTCCTTTGGAGCCAAATCTATCTCCAAGGAATTACGCTGTTAATTCAAATATAACAGCGCTCTGGCGATTATTCTTTAATGCGTCAGGGAGGTCTCACCAGTTCATGTGCTGCTAGATAGATTATTATTATTCAGAAGAAGGAAATTAGTATTTTTATTGCTACTTCCTAATCCTTAGTAGTTGTGGTGGTTGGTTCCGGAGAGCTGGAAAGCATCAGAACATTTTCCGTGGTAGCCTGCTTTATTTTGTGGTCATCGACCGGTTTCGGGCGTTCGCCCATCTTCAGGATGCGTTTTTCAGGCAGTGTGACAACACAGACTTGCACAGAACAAATTCAGTCTATACACTCAGAACTAGGGTACCAATTGGCAAGTTCAATGTGTGTATCTTTCAGCTGTCTGTTTAGTTTTCCTTTTTTTTGCTAAAGTGTAGGTATTTCGTTTTTTACCCAGATTTTCTGTGCTTGCATAATTGTTTTTCGTGCTGCGAATGTGTTAGTTTTTATGTTGACGGTTGCGTTTTTGGGGCTGACCTTGCGAATGAGACATTGTTTGTTAAAATAAATATTGGCTTTTATATTAAAGATTTTTGATGTTAAATTGTAAAAATTGTTAAGATACTTAAGCCTCACTGGCTCCATAGTAGTTGTGGTGTTTGCTTTCGCAGATTGTGTAGCCTGAATGTGCTCTGTGCAAGTCTGTGTTGTCACACTGTCTGAAAAACGCATCCTGAAGATGGGCGAACGCCCGAAACCGGTCGATGACCACAAAATGAAGCAGGCTACCACGGAAAACGTCTCTGATTCCTAATCCTTATTTTTGTTGTCCTTCCTTTTACGAAGGCCAAATGCTGACTTCGTTTTCCTATTATTAAATATACCTTTACTTGCTTAAAAATACTTTTTTATATTTCTTTTTTAAACTAAAACTGTATAACAATCTGAATTTAATAAAAATAATTTTAAAAATTACCTTAGTCTGATTGATGTTTTTTTTATCTCATTCAAATGAGAAATTGTGTTTAGGTATTTGCTTAATTTTACGGGGCATCTTAAATCGTTACAAATAAAACTATTTTGTAATTATTTTCAATTAATCTAATATACTTATAATATATTGAAAAGAATGTCAATGGCGCCTAAGCAAAAGTTATAAATCACTTTTACTGAATGAAGATAACAAAACCTAATTAAAATTAAACAATGGAAGATAACACCATATTACCTAACCTAGTTAGATCTATCCTGTACAATACTTTTTTAGGCCACATTTTGAATATTACTTACTTACTTACTGTCGTTAAACATATTATTGTTAACAGAGACACAAAATATATTAAAAATATAATATAGTTTACAACAGAAATTAGAAGTAAGTATGTATGTAGTTACTGTACACGGTTAAAAATGGATAACTATTTCTTAAATAGACTCATAAAACTGGATATAAATATTCAACAGTTTTAGTTATTTAAACATAGTTTTACTAAACACTTAGTAATTAGATGTTAAATGTGTTAAATACTTCACTTGTATTCATTGTGTTCACAATCAGATTTAATTATTTAAATTGTATTATAAGTAAATATATATTTACGCTAATTTGACATTAATTACAAATGGACTATAATAAATTATTAAAGCACTTATAAAAAAAAAATAATAATAAAAAATAAACAATGTTATTATTTATTATACTAATTAAAAATTTTATTAATATGGGTTACAATTTTTTTTATTATTATTATTATTATTTAATAGTAACATCATTTATTACGTCAATAAAAAAAAAAAAAATCTTTTTGAATATTTTTTAAGCCACAAAAATTATCTCAAAAATCAGCCTATGTGCGCTATGTTAATAAGTTTTGGAAGCTGAATATTATGTGGTTAAGAAACTATTCGGGGTGGGGGACATGTTTACAAATGTGGAAAGTGCTAAGTAGTTTGGGAAACAGAAGTCACCCAGCCTCCTGTTGTTCACTAACAATCTCTAAAATTAAAACAAATATAGGAATAAACACTTAAAAGTTTTTTTTAAGGAGAAAAACATAAACTAAAAACAAAATCTAAACTGGAAATATTTCTTTTGTTTTACAAAAACGTAATTGTTATTTCATTTTAAGTATATTTAATTCCATAGCAATATTTTCAAAGATTTCGTAAAAATTAAATCTATTTTTTTAAGGTATTTCTTATTTTTATTTAATGATTTTGTTGGAAGCTTTTAAATTTATTATGAATTTCAAGTTTCCTTGTTACAGTGGCGTAAAATATCCGGATATCCTGCCTCCATTGTGGAAAACATTGTAGATTTTAATGAAACTATCGTATTTCGTGCATGATGCGAAGGACTTTTTCAGGGTTACTGATTGAATGTCCTAGCCACAAAGAATTATATAAGATCAATAAGACAATGTCGGTAGAATTAAAGAAAAAAAAAAATCATTTTGTGCAAAATGCAAAGGTTTTTTTTGGGGGGGGGGATAGTTCGTTATCGTAAGCCAATTAGAAAGAACTAGCTTGTCTTCCAAAGCTGAAATATCTCTTCGAAATTATAGTATAACTAGATATTTTTTGGGGGTTCATTGGAGATTAATGAATTTTAAAATCAGTAGCATAAAATTTTTAAATTCACTGAAGAAAACCAAAGATTATCCGTAAATCTTCTACATTTACTTCCAAACTCACTAACGTCCTTGAGCCTAAAAGAATACGAAAAGAACCGTTACAATCTGCGAATATGTTTACTTACAGAATGTCTAGGGGAAAAGAAAGAGAAACCGGATCCACTAAATTAGTATCCGAATCAACTGGAACAGCGAACTCTTCACTAAAGTGGACATATGAGATAGTTCGGGCACTTATGCAGAGTTTAGAAAAATCTATTTCTTCGGTAAATGAAGGAACTGAAAATGACCGGTAAGCTAGCCGGAAAGGATAGAGAATAATTGCTTGGAGATCTACAAAGCTCTCTATAGAAGGAAGACCTGGACGGCAGCCAAAAATAATGAATAGTGATCCTCCTTTTCTAAAAACTACAACAGCTTCAGGGTAGAACAAGATTGGAATAAGTAAATAAACTTCCGAGCATATTTAACATATTAATTAAGACTTCTCTCTGGAAAGATGAGGATCTTTAAACAGTTTAGGAACCTAAAGCAGAAAAATAAAAAAACATTTTCTTTTTCTTTGTAGCTGAAAGCTTTCGAATGTTTCCAATCGTCAATAAGGAGGTGTAGTAGATGTTGACCTTGATATTTAAAACTTTCATTGGTTAAAAATAAGTTTTATGACTGAAATTTTAAGTTTTGAAAACCAAAATGTATTAATAAACTGTACAAATTTACGGTAAAAATCTGAAACCATTCGGTTGTAAGAAAAATCTGGTGTAAATCACTCATACGACTTTCTATTGCTGCAGTGATAAGAGACAACTATCTGTTTAAATAAATTAGAAATCTAACTAAATAGTATACAAATATTAAAGAAAACCATTGAAACCATTGTAAGGGATTGCTAGCGGCTCATTTTGTCTGTTTTCATAAGGCAATCCACCCAACTGCTATGCCACCTGCCCACACGCATGTCACTCAACACGTAATGAATCTTCCTAATCCAAGCTCTTCAAATTAATATTAAGATTACTCTACCTCATCGTCCTAGAAAGGAGAAGTAGCAGAATTTTCAATAAAACTATGAATATGGGCACAATCATTGGTCTAAAATTCAGGCTTAAATATTTATTTTTTTGCTTCTGAGATTTTTTTTTATTTAAGGCGTCTCAACATCTATGGTCATTTGCGCCCGGAGCCTTCTCAGTGCACT
>JAAEAF010009041.1:0-36071 GCA_011037195.1 Triatoma infestans
GAAAGAATTAATTAAAAATTCTGAGATATCCTCATCTTGGTTAACCCAAAAGGTAAGTAATATATATTTCTTACTTCCTTTGGTGAACAAAATATGATGTAACTGTCATAGGAAATTTTTAGGTATCTAATGAAGATAGTAGTGATGAAGAAGAAAATGATAAGGATAATGTTGTAGATGTGGAGGATTTGGTCAAAATTACTAACAACAAGGAATCATTAAAGGAGAAAGAGATGATTACACCATCATTGAGACAGACCCTGACCAAACAAGGTTACAAATTAGTTGGAACTCATTCGGGAGTGAAACTTTGTCGATGGACTAAAGTAAGTGCATAATGGCATTGAATCTCTTTGAACAATATTTAAAGGCCTTGATTTTTCAAATATTTAATTTTTGATCAGAACCTAGATAAAACATTTATATTAAATATTCTTGTAACTCATTCGTATAATTGAATGTAATGAATAAATGTAGCAGCTCTCACGGACTGACGTGAAAGTTTTAAAATTTAAAACGGAAGATGAAATTAATTGAATGCATAATCTTAAGTTTAATGTACCAGTTTCTTTTGTCTCAAAGGGTGAGAGACATTTGTTTTTATGTCAGTATGTCAACTAGTTGCATTTCAGTCTATGCTGCGTGGCAGAGGTGGATGTTACAAGCATACGTTTTATGGTATTGAAAGTCATCGGTGTATGGAAACAACTCCCAGCTTAGCTTGTGCTAACAAATGTGTATTTTGTTGGCGGCATCATTCTAACCCTGTAGGCACGGAGTGGAAATGGAAAACTGACCAGGCAGAAGACATTGTGAATGGCGCCTTAAGAAATCATTATAATATGATTAAAGAGTTTAAAGGTAAATTTATTGCAACAGGAGAGATATTATGAATTATAATTATTTAAGGAAGAAATATATTAAGTAGATTTAAGTTGCAGTATATTTGATTAGTTATGGAAATTGCATCGGAAAATCTTAAATTACCTAAATTAAACAGTGAACTATGTTTAATGAAATTTCTGAAGCTAAGGTGGAGTAAGAATTTAAAAAAGGATAAATTTGCCAGTTTTTCGTCTGGCTTTACGTCTTAAGGTCCGGTGTTATGGAGCAAAGTTGTTGTATTGGTCGGTTCCGCAGAGCGGAAAGCATCGGAACCATTTTCCGTATAGCCTGCTTCATTTTGTGGTCATCGACCAGTTTTCGGGCGTTCCCCCATCTTGAGGATGCGTTTGTTAGACAGGTTGATAACAAAGACTTGCACAGAGCTAATTCAGTTTACACACACTGTTTACTTCTCTGATCGAGTGTGTAAACTGAATTTGCTCTGTGCAAGTCTGTGTTATCACACTATCTGACAAACGCATCCTGAAGATAGCCGAACGCCCGAAACCGGTCTATGAAGCAGGCTATACAAAATGAAACAGGCTATACGGAAAATGTCTTTGATTCTCTTATGGAACAATAATTTATTATTATTAAAACAAGCTAACTGTAGGTTGGCTGAGGCCAAAGAAAAACTTTTGAACTTTTAAAGTTTATTCTATTGACGTTTTAGACATCTTTGGTGTCAGTTAAGGAGAGGGAGGAAGTTAAAAAAAAAGAAGAGTTTTAATTGGTGTCCCAAAGGTCGATAGAATAAACTTTAAAAGTTAAAAAGTTATTTCTTTGCCCAAGTCAATCAACATTTTACTTTTTCGTTAACTAGGGCCAAACGTAACTATTGTTTATATTTATTACTATAGTTGTTATTATTATGGAAGTAATATTAAACACACTTGACAGCAAAAAACAAAGCAACTCATCGGTTGTTGCTCTTTACTATTCTTGATGGTTTCTAGCGATTAAGTGCCACTCGATCAGAGGAGAGTAGTTGACGGAGTTATTCGACGGCTAGAGGCGACCATTGTTTTTTTTTAAAAGGAACCCAGAGCTTCCGAAATTCGGGATTTACTGAAACGGTCAATAATTTGAAGATGAACTTCGTTACGGTTAGAGGGTACGGGAGACAAATTAATCTCTATATTTCTATCATTAGATCCTCTAGAGAGGCATCGAGTAACGGCTTTTTCAGAATCAGTGTCTCCAGTGGATCCTTGATTGTTCCTTTCACATTTAAATCACGATTTCAATTATATAGTCATATGACTAGAATAGTCGGTTGATCGACTTGTTCATTTAGGATAAGTCAATCACAGACTTTTCAGAGTTCGTTTGGGAATGAATCAAATCTATGACTACAGAACTGAATGTCACAGCAAGTACGATTTTACACCGCAAAAGTACATTGAATAAGTTTTTCAAGAGCCTGAGGTCTTATTCAATCAATGGATTGTCGAGCACGTTCTCCTAATTGAATTCCATTGAACATATAGGATCTTTATAAGGACCTGTTATGGATATGCCACCTCCAATATCCTCTTCAAGAATTCGATACTGATTCGGAAATAAAATCCAGGCAGCTTATTTATTCAATTTCCAGGCGATCTGAGCTCCTCTGCATAGCAAGAGGCGATAATGTTTGCTATAAGAGGAAAGAGATACAAAAATATGAATCCATTTTATTTCCTAGTGCTTTTATGGATTCAGAGGATGGCTTTAAATTTCAATACAAAGGCATACAATTAAATTATTTTCATTAAAACTACGAATATGTGTTTCATTTACTTGTCGAACACCCGTAGGAGGAAGGGAATTAGCCACTTTTTCAGGTATCTTGACGTTCCTACAATATCCCAACACGGAAACACACGACTCCCCAAGCTTCCACAGTATACATTGTGTTGTGCGTGCAAAAATAGTTGATAAATCCAACTCTTAGGTTTAGTGTACATTTTCACCACAGAAAGTACATTTTCATTTTATATACTTTCCAGACCACAAAATTCCGTATAAGACATTTTGATCAAATCTAAGGGAACAATCACAGTGGATTTGGCTTTTCAGTCATTCGTCCACACAACTATCAGAGTAATATTAACTGAAATAAAAATCAAAATATTTAGTTTAAAATTTGCATACAAAACATGAGTGTCCAGTTTTTGTTGTCATCTGTGGATGAAGGAAATGAAAAATGATCTCCACTCATTTTTAATTCAAGTCTAGAAATAAGGTTTAAAATAGGCAAGTTGAAGATGTTCACGAAGTGAATTTTTATTTTAAGAACTTGATGGTACAAGTCTTGCTTAATTACAATTAGAAAGCGCAAGGCATATTATCTTCTGGTAGGACTCTTAAAAAGTACCTGGAGCCTATTGCAATGAAACAAATAACTGCCAAATATTAAAATTCAGTTAATAAAATATAGTATATATAAAAAATGGAATAAATATGTTGACAGTATTAAAAGTATTAAATTTATTAGTTTATAAAAGTATAAATTTATTGGTTTATTAAAAGTATTAAAATTTTTATTAAAATAGGTGTACCGGGGGTATTACTTCCAAGATTTGAGGAAGGCCTGAATGCTAAGCATTGTGCACTTTCTCTAGTGGGTGAACCAATAATGTATCCTGAAATAAATCGACTGATACGTCTGTTACATGAACGTCAGATTTCTACATTTCTGGTAACCAATGCACAGTTTCCAGAAGCTATAGCTAATTTAGATCCTGTAACGCAACTCTATGTTAGCGTGGATGCCAGCACTGAAGAAAGTTTAAAGAAAATAGATCGTCCGCTATTTAAAGATTTTTGGAAACGATTTTTAGATAGTCTAAAAGAACTTTCTAAAAAGGTAATGTATTAAAAACATTTATGTATTCAAAAGCATTTAATAGTAGTGTGTAAATAATAATCATTGATTTCATGACTCCCAAAGTTTCTTGAAATAATTACAGGGCCAGAGAACGGTATATAGGCTAACGCTTGTTAAAGCTTGGAATTTTGATGAAATGCAGAACTATGCTAACCTAGTAAACTTAGGTAATCCCGATTTTATTGAAGTTAAGGTCAGTTTAATTTATTTATTCACTTTGTTGATTTTAAGCACTATATTTTGATTACATTGTTCATTAAGGAGCATTGTATCCTGACCCTACCATTAAGGCATGGCACAGTTATGTCCGCAGTGATAATTCGAACTTTTCTCCAAATGGCACCACATTTATTTTCAATTCGTTCATTAGTTTCATTGCAGTTCATCACTGCATTTTGCTTGCTTCATCCTTCCTTTTGCTTTAAAATTCCTTTTTTTCATAAAAAGGCTGCAACGGTTGGATATCTTCTTTTGATCTGAGGATATGAAAAAGAAATTGCAAGTCGAATGAATATTCGTTTCTGAAATGTACCCTTCTTATGCGCATATTCAAACACTCACGTGAGCGCTTCTTTATCAAAAATCACTTTTTCTGTTCAAAACATGCATCATAAAGAACCAGTTTCGAAAATTTAATAGGCTTACAATAGCTACCGTAGCAACAACAAAAGTACTTATTTTTTAATTACCGCTAATATTGATGGTAGGTAGAACCGGCAATTTCAATTTCTGTGTGCTAAATCAGTTAGTTATTGTAAAAAATCAGATACTTTTGCAATGTAGTAAAAAATGTCTGTGATGATTTAGATACAAAGAAAATACACGTGATAATGTAATGTACGTGAGTATGATGAAATATGTGTTGAAACGTTATGGAATATTGGTCAGAATCTTTGTACTTGCCCGTTTGTCAGAGCTCTGTTTCTTTGTATTCTTACTTATCGTTCATCCGAATTCTCCATATCTTTGAAACTTGATGGAAGGCACTTATGCCCCCTGCCGGTCTCTAATGGTCTCATGCCATAGATTTCATTAGCCTTATACAGGTGACATCTGACAGTAATGGCGGTTGAGTATAAAATTATTTTCAGTAAAATGTTTTTATTCAAATCTTTATTTTTATTCATTGCCATTATTTTTTCATAAAATGTATCATCTAGTTCTGAAAGCCTCAAAAATATACCAAAATATGTGTAAAATGATAAACTAATGTTTTTGTTATGCATCATCAAGTGTAGTGCGTAACAAAAACATTATGTTGAAGTCAACTTTCTGTACGAACTTGATTTGCCTTACTCTGACGATGGATGAACATCCGAAACCGACCAGGAACATAAAAAAATATGCATGCTAAAATGAGTCTGATAAAATCCCAGTCTTTACAGTAGTATTAGGCTAATTTAATTTTATTTCTTAATTAGGGTGTAACATATTGCGGAGGGGATAATACTGGACCAAATAAATTGACAATGGCAAATGTACCTTGGCATGAAGAAGTAGTTTCATTTGTGCAGCAGTTAACAAGCCTATTACCAAATTATGAAATAGCTTCCGAACATGAACATTCTAACTGTCTTCTCATAGCACACAAAAAAGTAATTTTATGCTTAATTTTATGTCTGTTATTAATATAATCTATATTGGGCTAGTTAATGCGAATTGGCCATTTTTTGTGAAAACTATTTTACGAATTAACTAAAAAGGAGGTGTTTCTTTTCTTTTTCGTGAGGAATATGAAATGCGAGGCCAGAAATTCGTTGTTTGCTCTCAGGAGCGAGCCACTATGATAATTAACCTCATTGTCTCAAATGGAAAGACATTCTTTTGGCACTTCCAGAAATGGATTCTCCTCCTTTTTCGCGAAAAATGTGTTCTAACACTTTCTCCCCAGGAGCAGTAGTTCATAAATGAAGAAAATCAGATAGATAATTTGTATATCATCACTTTGTTTTTTCATTTTGTATTGGATTTGCAGTTGATATCAATTAACAGTGAATCAAATTACACTTTAACTTGATTGTATGTTCCTTTAAAATTGTCATAATATCAAAATATTTCATTACACAGCGTTGCTTTATATACTTATAAGTAGTGTTTTTATTCACAGTAAAAGAATAGTAAAAATTAAGAGAATTAAATCTGTTGATATATGGATGGGTCCGCAGTGCTGGATAATATCTGGAGACTAAGGCTATCATGTTGTGTCCAAAAGCTGACTCCAATTTTATAATTCTCTATAGAACTTGATAGCCTTACTCTGGACATTGGAGGAATCCGAACCGGCCAAGAATAGCACAAATTGTAGGCTAGAAGGATAAAATTCCAGAAATTAAATCTGTTATTATTCCAAAAGGTTGCTCAAGTAATAAAGAAGACCAGTAATACCTAAGTCTTCGAAGAACTTCATAGTTTTGTGAATCGAACTTGTAAACCACAATTGGATCAAGGCCTTAAACTTGGAGTTACACAAACACTTAATTTTTTTAGCTTTGCTGGCAGAATCACATGAAGAGAATCCGTTAAATCAAAATAACCACTTTAAACGGATAAATCCATTCATAATGGGATGCTTAACCGAAAAAATGTAATATTTTAGCCCCAGACTTTTCTGCCCCATTAGACTTTTTCCAAAGCGTACCAAAAGAATGGCTTGTTTGCTATAAATAGCTGTTTCTAATTAGATCCTTATTATCCAAAGAACACTAAAGTATGAAAATGACATGAATTTCTTGCAGTCTGTATTCCAATATTGCTAAAAGATGTGTCCTAAACATTAGGCAGGGATCTTTTTCCAACAGAATGCTGCAAATGCGAATAGTTATCTATTATTCAGTAGTGAATAGTATCGAATAGTAACAATTATTGACAAATAGTTATGACCTATTCTGCAAGACACTTTCCACAATTTTTGTGAATAAATAACACATTTAATGGAAATTTTTTTCATTATTCAAGCCTTACCAAATCTCCTAATGCACATTTTATTCTCTTTTTTAGTAACTTATGAAATATTGCTCCTCGGAGAAAGTGCTTGGAGCCAATTTTTCTTCGGAATTCTACAAAATTTGTTGACATCAAAGTAATATTTCTTTTGAAAAAGCAAGAAAACATTTTTAAGAATTTTTGGGGTTGACAATAGTTTTCGAGATTTCCATTACTCTGTAACTTCAAGGCGTATTATTAAGTAAATCGGAATAAATATGTATCCGGAAGTGCTTCCTAATTGAAGTGTAACTAGCGAAAGGTGAGCAACTGAAATTTAAAGGAAATAAATAAAAAAGCAATGGTTTTTTTATAGGCAATAGTTAAACAGATGTCAACTAACAATTTGCCGCAAAGGTTTGATAAAACTCAAGAGTTGCAACATAATGTTAACGTGTTAGCGTATTTTCACCATATTTTGATGAAACCGGCTCTCAGTTTTTTATTTTAAATGTGTATTTAACCTATATGCTTAATAATTTAAATCATTTTTGGCCAACTTGCCATAATATACATACCATGAAACCTGTAGACTAGTAGAAAACTAACTTATAAAGATAATCCATCAAGTCACTAAAACTTACACCGTTAAGAGCTGTATGGCAGAATATATAAAATACATATATTATCAAAATACAATTATATATTATTACAATTTTTTCTTTGTAATAGTTCTACATTGCTGGGCAATGGTGTACATGGATTGATTACGATAGATTCCATGTACTTATGCAATCTTATTATAAAACCGAAGGCAGTCAGAATTTTACCACTTTGGTCAGTGTATTTTTCTATATTCATGTATATTATGGACTATAAATTACAATAATCTTTATTATAATTTACAGGATTATACTAGCCCGACTCCTTCATGGGCTGTATTTGGTGCTAGAGAAAGAGGATTTGATCCTATAGAAAAAAGATGGTTTCGAAAGAGTAAAAAAGATATTTCTGGATGTTGATTTATTCGTAATATTTATTTTTTGTAATTATCTGCCAACTGTATAGAAAATACAGAGTACTGTCATTTGTAAAATAAAATGTATAAAATTGGTTTTCCATAAATTAGGGCGGAAGATTTAATAAATTTAATTTTTATAGCATCTTGTTTTACTTTCTCTTATTTGTCTTCTATTTTGTAATATTTCTTTTGGAGAACATTTTGACTTGTATTAGTGAACTAAATACTCTAAAGGTCATAAAAAGAATGTGTGTAGTCCATAAAAAGAAGACATTGTCACAGATTGGTGAATAAGAGGGTTCTGAAGAATTTATTACTTGAAATATTATCACTTAGTAATTCTTCGATTTAAAATATACAAAAATCTTGTAAAATTTAGATTTTGCAAAGTAGTTTTTAGAAGTATTCTTACACTTGCCTTGAAATATGGGGTATCCTATACTCTGAGCTCATAGCCAATGATAAATACAAATACTTCCCACTGAGAATAAAACGAAAAAAGAAAAGATAAGAGCAACTGCTCAGAGATACTTAAATGAAGAATACTACGCTAAAATAAAAAGGATTAAAAATTTTCTCGAAAAAGAAAAGGCAATGAAAGAACAAGGCTGCAAGCTTATGAAGGTAACCAGTTTTCCACAAAAGTGTATTAAGAGCCATAGTCTGAGAGAAGTTTAGATTCTAACGCCTCGAAAAAAGTTCACAAAAGGTTGACCTTGTGTTGATAGGCAGACCACTTTCATCATGTCTTAGTAGATGGGGACAAGTAGAACTGATCGAAGAGGCTGCCGGAAAGATATATAACGCAATATTTCTAATTGCCACTTACTACGAATTCAGATGGCTAGAAAGTTTCGTGTAAGTACTGTTGCAATAAGTTTTTGTTTGAAAATACAGAATAAGAACAAATTGATACATAAGATCTATTGGCATTATATACATATATTCATTGTTAGTGATATATATATGTAATTGCATCTATCTATCTATATATATATGATAAATACGAATATATATATAAATAAAATGCATTAGATCTTAGTATCAATCTGTTCTTATTCTGTATTTTTAAACAAAAACTTATTGCAACAGTACTTACATGAAACTTTCTAGCCATCTGAATTCGTGAAAAAGTGGCAGACGTGCAATGCTTGGCATACTATATTAGGCTTTTTAATTCTATGGTGGAGTCTGTCCTATTGTACAGTAGTGAAGTCTGGGCGGTACGCTATGTCAACGAAATTGAAATTGTTCAAACCCGGTTCTTTAAGTCGGTGTTCCACTGGCCAAGATGTACGCCCAACTATATAGTCGGACGAGAACTAGGGCTCAATAAATTAAAATTAAAAGTAATTAAAAGAATTATAAATTGATGGTTCAAATTATTGTGTATGCCTAACAATAGGCTACCTAAAATCTGCTACAATAAGCAGGTGCTTAACTGTGAGCGAATAAATAAATTCAATTGGTGTTCTCAAGTAAGAAATCTTTTAGTTGAAATAGATTGTGAATGGCTGTGGTTGGAGCAAGATGCTGCTAAGTTAAAGGAATTTAAAGCACAAATTTTAAAATCATGGGAAGTAAAATTATTGACAGAAGATACTGAGCGGATTCTCTGCTCCAGTTACAGCCCAATTTACCAGTATATTAAAAGTAATGTTGATGTGGAAGATTATATAAAAAAGACATCAGTTTAAATAAAAAAAGAAGTATTGGCCAATTGAGGGTTAATAATCCACAATCAGTGATTTTGTATTGTAATGGAACTAAACATAAGTGGAATAGTAATACAATTTGTTTTTTTTTTGTAGTGGCGAACAGAACGACCTCAGTCATTTTCTGATAAATTGTCCTATTTACAAAGAGTTAAGGGAGAAAAATCTCAACAGCCCTGATTTCCATAACATAACAGATTTTTTTAACAATAAATTCCACTGACAAAATCAATAAAATAATAAAATTTATGGTGACTGCACTTAGGTGGAGATCTCTTTTATATCAGTAATCATTATTTACTTAAATGCAGTACAATGGATCAAGTCTAAACTAGGCGCAACGTTATTAACCAGGTTTCATAATCATAATCTATTACTATAACTTTTCATTTTATACTTTCTTTTAAGTGATTAAGTGGTGCTAGGTGTTCTATCTAGAATTTTTTCAACTTTTGTTTGTTTCTGTATTTCTATATTTGGTTTGCCACCAAACTTTACTGTAATGAGTTTTATACTTATAAACAGTTTATAAATAAATAAATAAAAAGTGGCAGACATGTTTCACCAATCTGCTGAGGAATTGAGAAACAGCGGATGGGCAAGACATTGGCGGAAGGCTATTAATTATAAATGACTAAGGATTAATAAAGGAATTGTATGGCCAGTTAAGATGAAGAAGACTGAATGGATTGCAGGGCCA
Source organism: Triatoma infestans (assembly GCA_011037195.1). Lineage (NCBI taxonomy): Eukaryota > Metazoa > Arthropoda > Insecta > Hemiptera > Reduviidae > Triatoma > Triatoma infestans. The sequence goes on from JAAEAF010009041.1 coordinate 10,116, forward strand.
ACGATATTCTGTAATCTGTATTTAGAGAAAATGTGTCTAAGACACCAAAAGGTTAGGTCGCAAAATGTCAATGCGAAGCATTAATTATTGGTCACTGCTATTGTATGAGAAAATAGATGCGCTGCAACAGATGCAGATTAATTTAATTGAATACATAAATTTATTGATATGACCATTTTCCAAATCTCACTCAACAGACCTGTCCTAAATAAAGTTCAAAAAATTGTATTTTTTTTGAAAAATTAATCTTTCAAAGAAGGAAACCAAAAAAGTTATTACTGACTGCAATCATAATATCAATGTATGATATAGATTCTTTTTTAATACTTCTGAAAAACATCAATATGGTCGTCATCGACTCGAAACCTAATTGTGTTACTTGTTAATCGGTTAAATATTTTCTTTCTAACTGGGAAGAAAAACGGCATTTGGCGCACTGGACTCCCACGCGGAGGTTTCGAGTTCGAGTCCAGCTGTGCTGCCTCTTAAGAGTGTTTTCTTCCAGGAGCCTCTAGTCCGATCATGTGGAGAGTAGTCTGTTTTCTGTTATGAATACTGTCCGGAGGCCGGCAGTGCACCGAGAAGGCGCCAGACGCCAATGACGATAGATGTTGCGCGCCTAAAAAAAATGTAAACAAAAATAAAAGGTTAAAAAAAGAGAATTGTATTAATAACCAACTTTTTAACTAGAAATATTAAAGAGGGAAAACTTTAATTAACGGAAAAACATTCCATAAATACTGAATTTATTGTAAGATTATTCGTTATATACATTGTACAATTTGTAATAATAGTACGTAATGTAATAATTATATGCAATAATAATGTAATAATAATACATGTTTTTTGGCATATTTTTCGATAAAATTGATCGTTTGAGAAAATGTGAAAAATTAAGAAAAAACTAGGATTTTTGAATTATTTTCGCGTTCAAGTTGATAACTAAATGTTCCAAATTCACGCTGTTTATTAGCCGTTGGAGTAGTTGAAGTGGGAGGTCGGCCAAGATAAACAAATTGAATTTTCACTGTTTCGATAATTTATAATTTTTTTTGTTGAAGCTAAAAAGTATTCTGAAGTGTGCAATGTGTAATGGCTAGTACCAGTATCTTGTTAATTTGTGATTGTCTATTAATTCATTAACGGATGTGAATAATGAATTATGGTCCTACCGTTTTTAGTGTGTCTCGGAAAAATACGATGTGGGCACTTTTCCAAGCAATAATGAAGATAAATTTTGATATTCTTTAGTACACATTTTGAGATTATAAGATTCAAAGTCGTATATTTAACTGCATACGAACGCACCACAAACTTCAAAATACTTTGAAACCTTGAAATATACAATAAAATTATCGAAACAACGAATTTGTGTGAATTATAGTAACAGAAATAATATGATGGAGTACATCAAATAAAAGACCTTAATAAGTTTAGTTTATTTATTTATCTCCAAACCTCAAGTACATCAAGAAAAATAAAATTGTAAAAATAAAACATTTCAGAGAGGTTTACAAAATCAGAACTTCATGCGATGCGGGTACTGACTGCTTCTTAATCCAAACATAGCACATAGGTACCTTCTGTAATGTGCAGCATCAGGTGATTTTTTAATAGCCTTCAAGATAGCCTTATCTAGTGCTTTCTGATCAATGCGCCTTTGTTCAGAAGGCTTATAGGGCTCTTTCTTAGCTGCAAATATTTCGCCATCATCTTTTTTAGCCTTCTTTGTCTTTATTCTTTTAAAATATTTATCATTGATATGGGAAGGAACATTCACTTCACTCATATCAATTCGTGCTGATGTTGCAATAACATAATTGGGATGAATTCGCCGTAATGGCACACCATTCAAAGTGAAGGGCCCAGTGACCATCAACAGACCGCTACGTAAATTTTTTAGCAGTACTACTCTCTTACCTTTGTATGTGCCAGCCAGTAAGATGCAAATAGTACCTGGGACCAAAGAACTCCTGAATCTTCTTTGATGTTGTGAGAAACACTTTTTACTAGGATGTCTCCGAATACGGTTTGCTGTTGGGTAAGACTTAGTTCTCTTTTTCAGATGTACAATACGAAATCCACCATTCTTTTCGCCACCAATTTTCTTTTGTATTGTAAGTTTCTTTTTTGGTTTAACAGTTTTTGGGGTCTTCTTACCGATGAACTTATACAGGGCCTTCTTGTGATACATTCTTGTTCTGCTAAATCTGTACACACCGCAACCAAGATCATAATTTCTTACTTGACCTTTCTTCTTTTTCAATTTCTGCTTTTTATCCTTTGCGGGCTTTTTAGCAACAGGAACTGCCTTAGTAGCTGCTTGTGCTTTAGTTGCTACTGGAGCTTTAGTCACTGCCGGTGCTGTATCTGCCATATTTCACTATAAAAAACAAAACAAAAATTATGCTATAATTTGAATGAAATAATAATCATAACTGTTTGTTTGAGAGATATAAAAAATTAATTTCAGAACTTTTGGCAATTTTTTGAAATTATATAAATTTGATCTTTGGTTTCCACGGCCAAAATAGTGGGTTTTTTCATTATATACATATAAATGACAAAAGTATATAATTAAGCAAACTGAAGCTTAGAAAATGGATAAAAGAGCAATAATAGAAGATACACATTAATAACTGTTGAATTAATAGTGAATTCAAATAATTAACGTAAACAGGCCTTCTAACTATCTTCCAAAGGGATCTAAAATGATAGTTTCTTGTAAAACAATAAGTTTTAGTTAAACATCATGGAACCAAGTTGAATGCTTATGTACGAATGGTCAATTTTAGTTTCTTGTAATACACTCTTAAACGCTGTAAAAATGGTAATGAGTTTTCTAAATTTAAAGAAGCTGAGAATGATTTATAGAGAAGTTCCACATGCATTCTACTTACTATCATTAAATTTAATCCTGGACTTGGTAATCAATACGAAATTAATTCTTTTATGAGATTCAAACTAAAAACAAAATTAGTATGGCATAAAAAATTAGGAAATAAATTTAGATGGAATGAAAAGAGCCACGTGCAATCCAAGAATTATTTACAAATACTATTAATATCTAAATTTATTGATAAAATCAGAATAAAACCTTATATAAAAAAAGTTCTTAGGAGAACAAATAACTTCAAACAAATCTGTTACTCACATAACTTAGATATTTAAGGAAATATCTACCACACGTAGAACACGCATACAACAGAAAGGATGGAAGGTGTAACCTCCTATTTATGTATTTCATATTCTTGTAACCTTTAACATAAAATTTTTTAAAAATCTTAACAAAATTGCAAAATTAAAAAAAGTATAATTTTTATTTCTTATTTTTAATAACAAAAAAGTATTTAAACAAAATTCTTATATTTTAATTAAAAATAAAATTAAGAATCATTCGTAAATATAAATGAAACTTTATCCAAAAAGGTTTATTCTGTTTCCGAAGATATTTTAGACGGTTTTATGAAATATTATTTAAAAACTTGGATGTGGTAAACTTGAAGTGAAGTTTGGTGCAAGGTTTCTGCTGACCAATAGACACTTGTCATGATTAATTCTTTTAGTACTTAATTATGAGCAAATACATACTGTATTAATTCCAAGATCTAAAGAGACTAGTGTCTTCATAATTGCCGTTTGGGAAAATAAAATCTAATAATAAAAAAATAAACCAAATGGCACAGACCCTACAGTTTCAATTAGATTTGCTTTGCTTTGGTTTGGAATTAATATAACAACGCCGCCATTTTCTTATAATCTAACCTGATTTAAGGCGCGTAAGCTTATTTCTAGGGTTTTAGTAAGAAATTTTTGTTATTATGAAGTTAATAAGGCCAGTGGTTGAGTAGTTATTTTTTCTAGATGCAATCATACCTTATTGATGTGTTTGTCAATATTCAGTGCGTATGTTCAATTCAGCCCCCCAGTAATGTCACAGCTATTGTGTGCAAACAGTGTTTATTAAACAACCTATCTTGTGGAATTCAATAAAATGTGAGAATTTTATTAATATTATCTAAGAAGCTGTCGCTGTTGATAACTGATATTGAAAATTTCAGTATACACAATTGGATCTCATATCTGTTTTTGTTTATCAGGTAAGGGATTACTGCAAAATTAAGTACAGGTTAATGTCATTCTGAATCTTTGAAAACTTCTATTTTAGTTTAATTGAAATGTTTATGTTAGGAGCATGACAGAATAATCATTAGCAGCTTGAAAAATTGATGTTGATATAATATAACTTCTACAGTTAAGTATAATATAGTCGAGAGAAGTTGCTTGTTAATGTAGGACTGTTCATTGCGTTGTTCTTTCATAGATATTTACTTCTAGGTAGAATCAACATAGCATAAAATCAGCAAAAAGATGTATTCTAATAGTTGTCACCATTGCATTTTAAAGTATTGTTTATAGATACATGTTTGTGCTAATTTGAGAACGAAACTAATGCATTATAATAAAAACAATTTATTCATAATTATGGAATGTATCGGCATGACAATGGTATTCTGTTCAAACCTTTCCTTAGGTTTTTAAAACTGTCTGTTTTTTATATTTTGGAGTAGCAAATACATTTTTAGAAGAAACATCTCCAAAATTAGGACTATACGAACTTTATTTACTTGAAATTAAACTTGATTAAACCATATATAATAGTGGCATTTATTTCATGTACATTAATTTATTAATTTCTGAGTTAGAATTCATTGGAGGTTTGATAGTTAATGAATCCAAATGGTTTATGTCAAAACTTGCTTGAATCATTTTATTTATTCCATTTCTTTTGCAAGCATAAATTCACAGTTACTTAAATAACTCAAGTCATTGTAAGAATAATAATTATTTTTTAATTGTTTTATTGCCTGATTTACAGTGATTTTATTTATATTTGCTAGGATGGAGAATGATTGTGAACTTGTGGCCAAAAATGAGGTGAAACATTCTCTTGAGACACCAGCATCAATTATACCAGCAGACTCCACGTCGAAGCTTTCTCCGAATGAGTTGTCACCGGATAGTACCAGTGAAATAAAACATCCAATAAATGAAACTGTGCCGCTGGACTCTTACATAGCAGGCAAGCTAAATGGTGATTGTGGTATAGAATGTTCAGTTCTTTCCTCTTCGTCAGCCCCTCCTAATAATAATAACACAGTAACTTGTAAAATATCTTCGGAAACTAATAATCCTTGTAATGAAAAGTCACTTTTAGATAATGTGGATGAAAATTGTGATAGACAGATGAAAGAAGTTTCTCCCTCTGAAGCAGAAGTTATTGTTGGTTCTAAAGAAAAGGATCAGCTTTCGAATCTCAATCGTTCATCTCAACAAAAAAGTGAACCGTCACTCTCCTGTGATGATAGCATACCCGGCAGTGGAAATGTGCAGAATACTAAAAGTATGAAAGTTACAAATACCAATGAAGTTACTTCAACGTTAGAAGAAAAGACTTCCGAAGACGGTGATGCAATATCCGTAAAATCAGATGGCAAATCTGTTATATCTAAAGGCAAAAAACAATCGGATTCCTCTTCAGCTGCAACAAGTAAAATTAATGAACCATTCAAACCACCCACACGGTACGATCTGAAGTCTTCATCAAAGGTAAAAGAGAATGCACCATCAGAATGTAATCAAAAACAAAGTGATACATGTAATAAGGCTGCTGATAAAACAGGTAGAAATAAGAAAAAAAGTGAAGACAAAAATACAAATGCATGTGATGGAGAAGTGAGTGATACTGAAAAATTTCCAATTCAGTATAAAGGGTTCAAAAAGAAAGCTGGAGGTAATGAGAAGAATGAAAAGCGTCTGAACCTCAGGTGGAATCCTTTCAATCCTTCTTGTAAACCAAATCGTAAAGTTACTAAATGTGTACCTTCTAGGGTTCCAGTTGGTGATGAAATTGATTGTAGCTCGCTGCAACAATCTGAATACGCTCAGTATCTAGGGTTACAACCTATATTAAAGTTTAGGTGTTCTAACTGTGGATCTTCTGCATTTCAGTCTATGGTTGCGCTCAATACTCATCAATTAGAATGTACAAAATCTGGAAAAGATAAATTGGACAAATCACCTCCTAGTTTGCCTAATCCAATTACCGAACCTAAATCCACAAATATAAAACTGACACGAAAAGTATTTCTTTGTTCTGCTTGTGGTACCTATTATGAACATTGGAATCTCTTCTTACATATGCGTGAGGTCCACCGGAGATATATTTGTCTTTACTGCCTCGGCATGTTTTCTATTGCTGAAAAATTATCTGAACATCTTATTCAGAAGCATAAAATAACACATCAGAACTTCTGTAGTTTAGAAGATTTTCAAAAACATAGTTACCAGACATTTTTTATGTTATGTCTAACTTGTGACAAAGTTTTTTCTGAAATGGACGATTTTTATGGTCACATTTGTACTTCAAACAAAAAAAGTATTGATGGGGTCGATGCTACGAGCAAATCAGAGGCCACTTCAAGTCAGGAATGTAATTCAGCGCAAGCTAATGAGGCATATTCAGGTATTGGTAATAAAACAGGAGGTAAAAGAACGAGGGAAGCTAGCAAAAAAAATATAGTTACCTTTAAGTCATCCCAAGTCAAGAAAGATGAATCATCGAATGGAACTTTAAGCAAAAAGACGGATGACAATGGGTCAAGTGATCCTAAAGAAGAAGTTAGTAAACCCGGTGAAGTGAGTACAAATAAAACTTTGGAAGTAGTTAATAGTGGTGCAGTTGAAAGTATGCAATCCGAGAGTAATGCAAACAATCAGGACGAAACTGAAATCAGAGCAGTTGTAGAGCAGGATGGAAAATTACAGGAATCTCAAATTGCTGGAGAAAGTTTAACTTCTTCGGATAAAGCCAAACCTATAAAGAAAGGTAAATCTCTTCCAAAAAAAGCAGCTGCCAAAAGAAAAAAAGGAAAAGATCAAGAAGATGAAAATGAGGTTAGTTCATCAAAAATGAAAAAAAGTACTGAAGAAGAACTGCCCAGTGAGTCACTCAATGTTGGTGCGTCTGATGAAAATATAGCTCCAGTACCGGAAGTGGAGAGCACAACAGAAATCAAAGAAGAGTTAATGAATTCACAAGTTCCTATGCCAATATTAGAGCAAGAATCTAATACAGATGCATCGCAAAATTGTAAAGATGATGCAGAAGATGTTCTTGAAAATGTAAACCCAGAAGTAGTCAAGGAAGAATCACCAGAAACTCCTAAAGAAGAAACAGCCGTTTCTTGTGTGAATACCAATTCTGTTGAATCAAAAAATAAATTACAAGCAAATCTTTTGAAATTTAAATTACCTGGCTTGGAATCTGATGGTGAGAGTGATGATAGTCAAAAATTGTCTTTGGTTGTTGATGAAAATGCAAACAGTGATGTTGAGCTGAAGGCAACGAAGAGTGGGGAGAATAGTGCCACTGATTCTGATGTAACAGAAGTTCAGAAGGTACAACCTTCTAAAGTAACAGATAGTAATAATCATACACATTTTGAGGGAGGAGCACAAGATATTACACTGGCAAGTGAAGATGTTGCAGTAATGGCTCTTACATTAGATGACAAAATTGAAAATATTCCTATCCAGACTGTTCTCAAGGAATGCGTACGAACTTCTTGTATGTCCTGTAATTATTGCCGGCATGCAGTAAAAATAGCTGTTAATGGTAAGCAGCTTGCACTTCATATTCTTTCGGAACACAGATATATGCCAATTAAAAACGAAACGCCTGATGATGTAATCAATAAACTAAAAACATCATTAGAAACTTTACAAACTATGTTTTTTAATACTGAAACTTACGACAGCTCTGATCCCTCCATACATGTTCCTTATGATCAAGATAGCAGTTTTGATTGTTTCCAGTGTAATTACGTGACTTCATCTCATAGAGATCTCTTTGCTCACAAAAGAAAATCACATACAAAATCATTATTGCTTTGTATAATGTGCAAGTCCAATTTTTATAGTTATAGTGAACTACTATGTCATTTATGTCCCGGAACGTATAACGCTGAAATACAGTTCCATAATATTGATATAAATTTCAGATGCTGTTTTTGTCGCCTAGATACTATTCCATCCGCCTTTCGTTTAATGGTACATCTTCGCAAAACTCATCACACGTGTGACATATGTTTAGAAAATGGCGTAGATCAGCAAAAGCTTTCAACTCATATGTGGAAACATAAATTAAATCATTTATGTTACAGATGTGGTATTGCATATGCGAGCAAACCTGATATAACTAAACATCTCTTCTGGAAGCATGGACATGAAAGTGTTCTTTGTAAAAAATGCCTTCAAAAGAAATGGCCTCATGTCTATCATTTTTGCATACCACCAACATCATTTATTTGTGAAGAGTGCAATACTAGTTTTTCCAAAGCCGTTGCTCTCAAAGTTCATAAAAGGATACATTGTAATGATTTTCCTTATACATGCTTAGAATGTAATAAAAAATTTGTATCAAAAAAGTTACTGCAAAGGCATGAAGAGAGACATCTTGCAATAAAAAATAATGTAGCGCATGATAATTGCGAAATTAGTACAGAACAGGAACAGAAAGAGGAAATTATTAATGTAACCAGCGTAATTAATGAGAACAAAGAATCTTCATCTCTAGCAGAACTTTCTGATTCAAAAGAAGTGGAACCTAAAGATAAATCTCATAAAAAACATAAAAAAGATAAGGATAAAAAAGACAAACAAGTTGTAGATGTTTACGATCTCCCTCCTTTGAATTTGTCTTCTGAAAGTGACAGTTCTGATGAAGATAATAATGTAAATGATAACGCCATTTCTGTTATTGACAGTGGTGGAGATAATTTAATAACAGAGGAAAATAAGGGAGAGCAAGATAATCCATTTGAAAATAAAGAATTAGTTGAGAGTGACACGGTTGCGATGCAGAGTGAACATCCTGGTAATTACAGTAGTGCTGACGCAGGGAAAGCTGATAATAATGTTACTTCTCTCAGTTCTCCTCTCCGCCTTGCAGATACCACTACATCTGCAAATAGTGAAATTAAACATCTGGAAAATGAAGAAATTAATTCGAAGCAGGCCGAAATTGAAAATAGAATACCAGATGTATTTAAAAATATTAAAGAAGATGAAACAAATGTTCCTCTGAGCGCAGAGAAAGATCAACAAAGCGAGACTTTGGAAGATGTAGCTCCAAATGACAGTACAATAACTAATAAGGAAGTTGAAGACATATGGAAAAACTTCTATAGTACGAATCCACAAACTAGCAATTTGCCTTATCCATTATGTGCAATAAAGTCAGAGATTGCTTTAGGGATAATAATGGGTGACCACGACTACTGCCACCAGCCAATCGAACCTCCCACATTTAGAGAGGATACCGCCTCAACATCTGGTCTTTCGGTACCTATAATAAATGATCAGTTTGAAGAGGTAAGTGAATCTCCTCAAGAGAAAGTAAGTGATGTAGCAATTACAAAAGATGCTACCAATGCTTCTTCTCCTGCAACCTCTCCAAAGAAAAAACCAAAGTCTCCAAAAAAGAAAAATTCAAAAGGAGAAAATGAAAATAATTCTTCTTCCTCGAGTGACTCAAGTAGTGAAAGTAGCACAAGTAGTTGTAGTTGTGGGCCGAATTGCAGTTGTTCAAGTTCTTCATCTAATAGTTCATCATCATCAAGTAGTGACTCAGAAAGTTCTGTTGGAGAAGAAGGCACTAAGCAAGAAAGAAAACGTAAAAAACGTGAACGCCATAGTAAAACAAAATCAGACCCTGAACCAGAATTGCCAAAAGAACAAGTGCAACCAGAAGAAGAAAAAACTTTACCTGTTGAACCTGTAGATCCCCCAATCAGGGAATCTGAGCTTGAGACCGATGAGACAACCACTGACGAAGAGTTTTATGATCAACAACCCCAAAGAATTGCCAATCAATTATTGGCAGAGAAGAGGAATCAGTTGATGTTGCTAGCTTCAGCAGCTAATGTAAATAATGGAAATGCTTCACCTTCACCTGTAGTGGATGTATTGCAACCAGAAGCAGTGACTACTCCGAAACAAAAAGTAAAAACTAAAAGAAAAAGAAAACCGACTACAAAGGGAAAAGTAACTTCCGAAAAATCTATGCCAAACTCTCACGCTTTCCCCCCGTATATGAAGGATAATGAACCAGTGACAAAGCCGTCTCCTCAGTACCATAGCAACACCTTAGCAACAGTAGAGCCAAAGTTACCGTCATTTACAGTTCAGACACCATCTTTGACGGAAGCAACTACTGGTAGCGGTTCAGAAACAGAAAAGTCTCGGTCATCTAAACGGCGTAGAATCCCCAATAAATTCTATGGTTATTCTAGTGGAGATGAAGAAGAAAAACCAGCTCCATCCCCAAAATGGAGAAAACAAGAAAATGTTAATCCACAATCGAGATTGCCACCAGTTCATCCGCCTACACCTAGAATACAGTTAACTGTTCCAAAACAGATTATAAGAAAACCTTATAAATTTCAGAAATCTGCATCAAAACCACAGCAGCCTTCTAGCAGTGATTCCACTGATAGTGGCAGCGAAATGGAGAATCAGAATCAAAGGACGTCTCATATTCCAGCTACCAATCAGATTACAACAGCTACATCAGCTACATCTCAGAAAAATGAAAAAGATGTTTATTGCTATTGTAGGTGCCCATATGATGAAGTATCGGAAATGATAGCATGTGATGATGAAAATTGTGAAATCGAATGGTTCCACTTTGAGTGTGTTGGCATTCTAGTTCCCCCTAGAGGGCAGTGGTTTTGCCCTGGCTGTCGGAAAGCCAGAGGATTGCCTACTTAATGATATTTTTTCTATTCTCATTTCTCACTCTCACTTTTTTTTTTATTAATCTGGCCCCCGGAGTTTTGTATTATTAACTTTTGTGTATAATGATAAACTTTTTTTTAAGAAAGTGATGTCTTTGTTTTTATATCATATGCTTTAAATAAGTAATGTGAAAACGCAGAATAAAGTTAGGAATAAATTGTGTAGAATTTCAATTTAAATAGTGTATTTAATGTGGAAAAGACAACTAATGTGTACAGCTGATAAATACTTATAAACAGATAATAATGGTGGAAATTAAAAGTGAATACAACTTTAATGCATTGTTTTGTTTATTAAAGTGTCATGTTAGGTAAGAGTTATGTTCTCTCAATAAGAAAGTACTAAATAAAAGAATATATCACAGAAACAAAACAAATAGAAAGTCAAGTTATGATTATTAGATATTCAGAGCTTTATAATAAAACAGCAGAAATTAATATTGTACATTATCAATTGCAAATATGTAAATACTTTGTATATAATATATTTTTTAAGTTGTAACTAAAATTATTTGTATTGCATATATTACATAGACTATTTCTTTCTTTCTTTTTTTATTTTGTTATAGTTAGACCTAAAGGTTTATTTTATAAATTCTATTGTTTTCTGGTGCACAGAAATTATTTTCATTTGATATATCAGATAAAACAAATCTTGTTAATTTTCCTTTTTAATAAATTGAACGGATTACCTACCATATATGCTAAAAAATAATAATGAAGGAAGTCATTTGAAAAAATCACATAGTATAATGAAAAAGTAAGTTAATAATGAAAATTTGGAAAAACTGTCGATGTGTATATTAACAGAAAGGGAAGAGAATTTTTTTTTGGATAATTTATTATTAAATTCCTTTATAATAATAATAATAATATTTAAACTTAACGGAATTATTAGTACAGAAAAATAATAAATTGTAAATATTTGTAATAAGGTCAGCAAACAAAAATTATCCAAAAAAAGAACACAAATTAAAGTACATAAGTGTTTATAAGCTATGTAAAATCATAAACATTTAATACAACTGTTTTACTTTCTTTTTTTTTTTAGTTCTGTTTGATTTATTTATTAATTTTATTGTCCTAAGAGTTGTAGATTGCCATTCGTAGAATAAAACTTATATTTCTAAAGATTAAATTAGAAATTTTGTATAGTATCCTTTTCCTAAATCAGAAAATAATTGCTTAAGTTGATTTTAATTTGGCCCTACCAATTCAGCAGCTATGCTAAACATTAATTTTAAACAAAATTTTTAAGGTTCACCTAAAATGGAAGTTCTTCGACCATGACCAACTTAGGACATAAAAAAAAAAAGTTTTAAATTCGTTCACCATTTTTCAAAGCTCACTGAACTTGTACATTTCCTGCTTTCTGAAAATATAAGTGTAAAATTGGAGCCTGATTTGGCATTTTATTTTTTATTGCTTCTAATTAATTAGCTAATTAAAACCTTAGCGAAAATTAAAATGCCTATAATCAGCAGCAGCAGCAAGGATAGGATTAGGCCTGGCCTGATTCGATTCTAGAAAACGTCTAATTAATCTTGGTTTAATTAAAAATAAAGGAAAATAAATAAATTTAAAAAAATAAATGGCAGTGTGAAAATATTTATGATGATTACATTTAAGAAAGAGAGAAATAAAGGGTGTCTAGACTAATTGATCTCTCATCTATGTCGCACTCTTCTAAAGCTAACATTTGGATATGTTTAGATTTAGATGATTTCGTCATTGAAAATAATTTTAACATAATTACTACTTTTATAAAATTGAACTGCTTGGGAAAAATAATTTCAAAATTATTTTGTTTTGTTTCTTTCAAATCTCTTAAGGATCAATGCAGTAAAAAGAAGGGAATGAAGAATGAAATGTGCGCGTTGGCAAAGACCAGCCCACAATGATCATTAAATTTTCTTTCTGAAGAACACATCAGTTTCAAAACTAAACATTATTAAACAAATAAATTCCAGAGACTTAATTTAGCTTAGCAGAAATACGCTATTAAAGGGTCTAAAAGTATTCGCCATGTTATCAAACTACACAAATATAAAAATTTGAGTTTTCTAAAAAAAATCATGAATGTTGTCGCTTGATTAGGAAGTAATTTCAATTTCTGAAATAGCCCTAAAAATAAACAATGGCTATATAAGCAATGTGAAAAATAAGAACTGTTTTAACTCAGGGAAGTGTTGGTGATGTCCTGCAAGATTGGAAAAAAAGTTACATATGATTTATGATTTTGTCATAAGTTATATGTTATGATTTTGTCTTTAAGACAAAATAAAAACATATATAGCTGATTGGTTTGCAAGTTTGTTTTAATAGCAATATATGCCGATAAGTGGTAAAATCATGTACAACAAACAGCAGCACGTTTGGAATTAAATTTAATAGAGCAATTTAATGTTTTCATTGTAATTTGTTTTATACAACTAGATAGGTATGTGTAATACAGCTTACACTACTTAATATTTTCTCGAGCAAAAATAAGTCGCTAACGAAAAAATTTAAGCAGCCTGTAGATTATTTTATTTTACTATTTATTTACTAATACTTGTTTTAGATCGACAAGACTTAAGGGCTGAATGTACAAATGATGTTAAAATTGAGGGCAGATAATAGGAAGTTCATACATATGAATATATTTTTGTCAAAAGCTTTAGTAGAAGTATATCTAGATGTAAATGTCACGATGAAAAATACCTTTTTATGGAGAATGAACATTTCAAAATGTTTTGAATTGCAAAAAATTAAGAATGTAATTATTAAAATGAGGATATTAAACGAAATTTTCGTCCCATGGGAACTCTGTAATAGATATATACGAATATCAAATGTTAACCTCATGCGATTTCACATTCTGAGTTTCGCGATAATCCTTCTTATACCAGTTAAGAAAAAAAAAGTTTTGAAATAAAAGTCATAAAATTTTGGTCAATTTTTTATTATGATCCAGTTATTATTATTAATGTAGCCATGAATTTTACATTTTATTCACTTCTTTTATGAGGAATGGTTCACCTTCGTAGAGATTTAATTGTATTTCATCAGGGATTTCTTCATTTTCGTCATATTTCATTCCTTCCAATCCTATTAATCTGGCTGCAAAATACTGAAAGCTAATTTTCTGTAACATTCATAAGACCATTTTTAATAATCATTGAAAACAAATTAAACAAGTAAGATTTTATAATTAGATCAGCGTATCCAACTTGAACTTACTGGAGGTAAAAACTTAAAATCACTTATATCTTCCAGTTCTCCATAGAAATAGCGATCTCCTTCCTTATGACCAACTAAGGTGCGTAAAAGATTATATGACTCCATTGGGCTAAATTTTTCTCCTACAATTTAAATAAGTGAATATTAAGTTCAGTTAAAAATTATTTTTAGTGACTATTATTTATTAGAAAAACAACAATGTAAATTTATAGTTCTAACTTTAAAAACAACATCACATTTATTACTTACATTTATTAAAATTTAACTAAAACATCGAAAAGAAGTTTTAATTAAATCTTACTTAAAAAGATTTTTCATCATGCGATTTAACTCACCAGAGAAACATAAATGTTAAGATTCTCCTTTATTATACTGATTAATGGAACTTAAAAAAATATTACTGATTAAGTAAAAGAAATATGTATGTATATATTCCTTTTCAATGAATGATATTAATTTTTTTTTTTGAAGTGAAAATGATTTTAATCAAAATAAATTAATATTGTTGATCATTAGTAATTATTCATTAACTCGAGAGGTGTTTCTAAAATTCTAGAAATCAATTGTCAATCGTAGATCTTCAAATTTTATCTGACGCAATGGTTCTTTTTAATTCTGGAAGTAGGTCGGAATTATGGGCACCAAAACCGGATAATAAGCTGAATGTGGAAGCACTTCCAAATGCAAATCATTTAAAAACGTGGGCAGTATAGATGGGGCTTCGCACTGTCCTGCTGCAGAATCAACGGTTGCAACCTTCCTTCCAATGCGTCAATACTATTCAAATGAAAGTCTTAAATGAGTGCCGCTACGAGGTATCGCAAAATAAAGCATGCAAAACCTCTTTACACATATGTCACAGCCTTCCAGTTAACGCTTATATCAAAACGGCAGAGCAATTACCAGAAATTTAGAAACACCCCTCCTGTTTAGATACCTTCTTCTTCCAGCAGTTTGATAAAATCTTCTCTTTGAATTATAGGCTTTGTATTTTTCTCATCTTCATGCATATTACTTTTAAATGAACATATAATGCGAAATGCTTCTTCAAGCTTTTTATAAGTGTATTCATCTTCATGATATAAGTTGAAAAAAAATGTGGCGAAACAATTAAATGTTATTTTGTGATTACTAATTAGACTTGATTTCAACGAATTTATATTTATCAGACTTTCTATCTGGAACAAAGTTTATAAAATTGTTATTTATGTATTCAAGAAAAAGTCTAGAATACATAGTTTTTTTTTTAAAAAAAAAGCTATGCGTGATACATGATAGGATTTTATTATTAAAGTTTTAAAAATTATTTTTAGATTCAAAAGGCTCAAAACTTGAATTTCAAATGAGACTAATTTTGAAAATCTGCACATTCATATTTAAATTATGCCAGTCAAAGAGTTCATAATCTTTGTTAGAGTGACCTTCACAGGCTTGCTAAGTAACAGACTGTTATCCCATTTAAATGAAAATAGTAACAGATTTCTTCTTCTTTTTAAAACCTGAAACTATAATCTGTAGATGAGATAATATACCAGATAAATTCAGCATATATGATAACTTACTAAAGTGTCATTTCAGCGAAATTTAACGGCTATCTAAAAGAGAAATCAAATCTGTTGAAAAAATTCCAGTTTTTAAAACAAAATTAACAAAAGAATTGACAGTATTTCTAGAAAATTGAGGATTTGTTATTTATTAAAGTAATTATAATCAAGCTTCTATATTAATTGCATGATTTAAATGAATGACAATCAAATTTAATTTAATATTTGTATGATATTCTTTGAGAGAAATTTCAGCACCACTGAGATTGTGTCAGCCTAGGAGTATCATTTAAGAAACAAAATATTTATATGAACAAAAATTACCTTTAAACAAAAACTTAAACATATTATTGTACTAGTTATAAATGTGCAGGAGATTCTCAATTTTTGTTCTGTTTTTAATTTAAAGCGCATCAACATCTCTGGTCATTGGCCTGAGCCTTCTCAGACAACACTGTCCATCACCGGTCAGTGAGCAATAGAGGCTCCTAGGAAGAGAAAATCTAAGGGCAGCACTCTGGATACTACCGGGACTCCGCATTGCTAGTCCAGAGCGCTAACACTGAGCTAATCCCTTCCCTATTCTCAAATTTAATAATTATTTTAAATTGATTGATAAACAAATCTTTGAAATTATCTACTTATATTGGGATAAGGCCAAAAAGCAAACTATATCATTTAATGATTTTTATTTATTAAATATCCATACATATGGTATGAAACAAATTACCTAACTTACCTCAATATTTGTAGGAAAAACACCCATTGCTCTTAGAACGGAAGGTACCTCGCAAAGAGTTATTTCACGATTGGGGCTAACTTCCATTTCTTCCGATTTATACAAGCCTTGATGCTGCATCAATGCTAAACAAAATACTTCTTGCAATTGTTTTATAATAGGATTATGTTTACCTCCCTTGAGAAGAGCGAAATATGGCTTTAATCCTTTTCCACCAATTCTTTCCAAAAAATCCAGGTTACTATCGTAAAAAAAAATTCATTTCAGCAGATAATATTTTTCTGATAAATTCCAAATGTTTGTCACTTATTTATAGAAGTTTCTACTACTAACGCTTTAGTTATATTTATTTATGTTTCAAAACCTTGCCTTATCAAAAAGCTATAGCCTAGCAATGAACAGCTTTCGCAGAAAAACTCCTCAAAGCATTAAACGAGTGAATGGAAACATTTGAGTAAGGCTTTCTTCGTCAAATCGACATTTCAATAGCAAGCAACACTTTAACAAGTAATTATTGAACTATCTACTTCAACTGTAAACTATCAGTTAGTTATGTATCAATGGAAGATCTGGGAGATGTCAGGAATTTATTTCGAAAAAAATCATAATAGGGCAGGAGAACGAGCAACGCAAAAGCTACTGCAAAGGCGCCAATGATTTTCAGTTCTCCGGCCATAAGTGTGTAACGAGATGTTCCCATACAAGGTTCCCAAATATGTCTCCTACCTAAGATCATGTTCTTATGGATATAGATCATGTTTACTATCCCTCCTCGGGTTGGAACTTTCTTGATTGTTATAGAATGAGAATGCATGAATAGACCTAAATCTATCTGTTCCTCAATGGTTTAAGGTCTCTGGTTATTTATCTAATATTCAATTTACCGATTTTTCTATGAAAAACCAAGTTTCTACTAAAATTTTTTTACTCATTATTGTAATTGGTAAATGAATTATTATTAATCAAAAAATCAAGTTATCTCTAACATAATATTTACTGTTTTATTTATTGAATGTGAGCTATAAAAAAAAACTCAAAAGTATTTGGATTATAGGTTTAGCTGGTAAAAAGGCCATTTACAAAAACAAGAGGAGAAACAGTAAAAATTGTATCCAATTATTTTAAAGAGTTGTATCAAGGTTCAGACCAATGACCATCTTTAAATTACTTTCAAGAAACCACAGATTTAACTATACTAAAGTTCACCGATTCGTAAATAGAATTAATGTACTAGAGTTTAAAAACCAGTAAAACTCCTGTAGTTATGGCATTACAAATGACATGTTAAAAATATCTTATCTGTCAATAAAAGAGCTATGGGATAATATGTTCAATCTCATACTGAAAACAGAAATATTCCATTCAGGCTGATATATCAGACATATATAGTGCTGATCTATAAAAAAGGAGACATTCAAAATATAGAAAACTACAGCCCTATTAGTCTTATGTCAACTGTCTCCAAACTATTTATAATACTACTTTATAACAGAATTGCTGCAGAACTGGATAAACACTAATCCATACAACAGGCAGGATTTTTCACCATAGACCAAATACAGTACTAAACCAAATTACTGAAAAAAAGTATCGATTTTCAATTTCCAATATACATGGCTTTTATTGATTGTAGAAAGGCTTACGATTCTCTGAAACATTCCTTCATGTTCAATGCATTAATATCTGCAAATAAAGATATAAATATTAAATCAGTGTATAGAGACAGCAAAGTAAGAATAGTGACAGACAGGAGGTAACCTTATTTCAGTATACAAATAGGAGTAAAGCAAATAGACTGTCACCTGGTTTGTTTGACTGCTCACTGGAACAACTGTTTAAAAACTTGATTGAAAAAATTATGGCTTCCCATCGAAGAGAAAAAACTCAGCCACCTTAGATTCGATGATGATCTAGCACTAATTGCTAGTACATGCAGTGGTTAAGGAAAATGTAATGGAATTAGAGTCAGCCAGCAGAGAAGCAGAACAGTGACAGACTGTTCTGTTTACTAACACTATCAATAAAACAGAAGATGTAGTTTTAAAAAATATAAAGCTAATGACATAAAAATATAAAGAGCAAGCAGTAATGACAGATGTTATAAGAAAGGCAAAGCTGGCAAACTGGAAATGGGCAAGAAAGCTCATGAGCGTGAAAGATGGTCGCTGGACTTACAGACTACAGGAAGAGGAACTTTCTATAATTTATTCGTTTAATTGCATTAATATTAGTTCGAATCCTTTTTTTATGTTGTTGCAAGAAACTAGATTTTTATTGAAACTGATTTTTATTAGCTCTTGCCGGATTTTTTCTTTATAATGATACTCTTTCAATAGCGTATAAATTGAATTTGCTCTGTACAAGTCTGTTTTGACTATTTTGACAAAACATCCTGATGATGGGCGAACGCCCGAAACCGGTCGATGACCACAAAAAAAAGCAGGCTATTACGAAAAATATCTTGATGCTTTCCAGCTCTGCGGAACCAGGCACAAACAACTCTTTCAATACTTTGTGGACTGCGCCACATACATTAAAAATATGAAGGAGTTTGAATGAATAGCTACAAACTCCAGGTGAAAGAAAAGTTTTTTTATCTAAATATTATGATTCCTATGGGAACTTTTTATGGGTGTCTAACATCAATTATATTTTGCCCCACTAGAATAAACGGCCAGATACAAAATGGCGGACTTTCATTGAATTATTTCTGCTTAATTCTCTTTTAACAATGGAATGAAAATGGTATAAAAATAATTTATAAAATACCTGTGGAGGAAAAATTAGTAAAAAAATTCTTAACTAGATTTTTTATAGAAATAATTAGCTATAAATAATTTGTCAATCCCAATGTAGAAGTGGACGTGTCAAATGTGGGCGTGGACAACATAATAATTCTAAATTTCTGTTTGCCTAAAATACATGCCCGCACACAAAGGAAATTTGAAATTATTTTTAAGAAAATCGCAGAAAACTGAAAAAAAAAAAAAATGTTTAGTAAAAACGCACTTCCGGTCAACCGATGTTTTTCTAACTCAGAATTTTAGCAAAGTATTTAATATTCTACTTAATATTATTTAGATGATAGAATTGTTTAATAAAATAAAACGGCACTTTACGAGGACAACCTAACCCCATACCTCCCCCAAAGGTTATATACATTTTCCCAGAGAAATGTTTCAAATAAAAATTGTAGATCCTTGTATGTATAGGTGATATACCAAGTTTAAAGAAAATCGTTGGAGCCGTTTTAGAAAATTAGCAGAACATTGAAGAATACTTTTTAGTAAAAATGCATTTCCGGTCTTCTGATTTTCTTCAAACTCGGAATTTCAACATATTTAATTCTAATTAATATTATTTAGATGATAGAATTGTGTAATAAACTGAAATAGCACTCTAGAGGACACTTGGTGATAGTATATCACAAATTAAACTGTAGTTTATAAGTGATTCAAACAGGAAAATTTTTCGCTGAAGCAGGTAATAAATTTGCCGAAACGTCGATGAAAATTTGAAAAAAGAGTTTTCTTTGACCGACCCTCAATATCCTTTTCATAACAACAAAAAAAAAAAGAAGCGTATTAAAGCTGTCAAGTGGGACTGAGACATTTGCATTATTATGAATATTATTACAATAATATTTTCTTACTCTGGATTTATTTTCCACATTTGTACATATGGGCCTGACTCGGTGATAGAGAATGCAAACAAACCATCCCTGGAGGCACACAGTTTAGTGATCTGGAAAAAGGAGACTATAAATTGCGGTGCTTAAAGAAAAAGAAATCAGGTGACCATGAAGCACACACACAGAAGACATTATCTTATTGCAGAACGTTCATGTCTAATTGATCAATTTTCTTTAAAATTGAAAATTGAAATTATTATTTTTGTTAACATACAATAGGTGGCAGAACCGTACATAATATTGAAACAACTCATTAAAAAAAAGGAAGAGGCCACTCCAAGAGGGACGTGATGTGATCGTGCCAAATTTTGGAAATTGAGTTTTCAACAGAAGTACAGGATTATCACATTCAGTGAGTGTGAAAATAATGTTTCTAGCGAATGGTCTGTGTTTGTGTATGTGTGTGTGAAAGATAACATAAATGTCAGACTTTCCAGTTAGTCCGATTTTCATCAAACTTGGTATTTTGACAACTCATTGGACTCATACTTATTTTATACATAGAATCATATGATAGAATGATATGAATGATGATATAATAGATGGTATAAATCATAATATGATTTAATCATGAAATGGTGCTTTAAAGGAAAGCTGTTTCTCCTCCTCTAGAACATCCCTTAAATGAATTTTCCGAGAAAAATGTTTCCAATAATAGTTGTAATTCTTTTTTTGTTAGTGTATGTAACAGTTTCAAGAAAATCGTTGAGCCATTTACGAGAAAATTGCAAAAAACTGGAAAAATCTGTGCTGTAAAATGGTACTTCCGCTCGACCTATTTTGACCAAAATCTTATAGTCGCGTTCCCTGCTTACACCAAGACGGAAATATCAAGTTTTTTGTTCTTCCGGTTTTGAGTAAAGCACACACCCACAAAAATCAATACTGGTATATATATATATACCAGTTGAATTTCATGTAAGTTTATTTAAAATAGTTTAGTACACAAATACAATAAAGTACATTGCGATTTTTGATTAATGGTGTTGCCCATAATACATTTAAAAAAATCTGGTGTGAAACACTCACACAACTTTCTCTTAATCCAGTTTTCTAAATTATAATTGACAAATTTTATAGTTAGTGTACAAAATTTAATGAAATTCGTCGAAAATTGAAAAACTGTTCTGTGAAAGCACACTTCCGGTTTACTAATTTTTGTTGAAACTCAGAATTTTGGCCATCTATTTATTTCTAATTAATTTTTGTTAGGATGATAGAATTGTATAATCAACTATGATAGCACTTTAGAGAAAAACATAACACTACCCCTCCCCTAAAAGTGCCATTAAATGAATTTTCTCAGAGAAATGTTGCAAATAAAAGTTGCAGATCTTTGTATGCATAGTTTATATAGAAGTTTCAAGAAATTTGTCGGAGCCATTTTTGAAAAAATCGCAAAAAAATTGAAAAAATCATTTAGTAAAGTGGTAAAGTAAACGCACTTCCGGTCATCCGATTTTTCAAACTCGGATTTCAACTACATATTTAATACTAATTAACATTATTTAGATGACAGAATTGTCTAATAAACTAAAATAGCACTTTAGAGGAAGCCGTCACCTCACCTTTCCCCCAAAAGTACCCTAAATGAATTTTTCCGAAGAAATATTTCAAATAAAAGTTGTAGCTCTTTGTATTGTAACATAATCACTATTTGAAGTAGAGGGGGAATTCAAATCAAACCTTTGAAATGAGAAAGTCAGTTATATTTGTTCTTGTGAAGAGTGCACATACCAGTTCCCCATTATTATATTCTGTACTTGTATGTATCTTTATTGATTTTTTAATTCAACTCAATAAATTGTTATTGTTTTTTGTAAATGTTAAATTCTGTTCTATTTAACACGGTTTCCACCACAAATCATAACATTTGGCATCCTTTGTGAGGACGATTGTATTTTTGTAATAACTTATTATAAATTATTGCTACTAACAATTGTCGTATAATTCAAATTAGCAAACTAAAAAATTGTTTATAAAAAAATAAATAAATAAAAATAAAATAAAATCTATGCTAAATGATTGTGGTGGATGCAGTGATTGTTTTTGCTAACTTATTTAAATAATTATAAAATAAGTAGTAGAACAGGATTGGCGTGCAATTAAGTATATAGGCGGGCGTGTGGATGACTATTGCTGTGTGCATTGCTAACTGTGCCCTGCTAGTTGGACTTTTTGAACTGTAATTGAACTCCCTTCTCATTGTTTGTTAGTTGTAAACATTTTCGAACAGTATAGATAAGTAGAATACCTAATATAATTTCTTTTGTATAATATAATTATTTTTTTATTATTCTTTTTTTTTAAATTTTATTTCGTAATACACCTTATGTCGCAAGAATCTAAAAAAGGGAAAGAAAGGAAGGATGGTAATAAAAGAGAAATAATGTGTACCAGAAGTAGGGGGAGAGGAAATTTAGAAAATATAGAAGTAGTAGAGGTAGCAAAAGGGAACGATGTTTCTCAAGGGCAAGCTGAAGGGGCGTTGTATCGCTCTGAAAATGATACTCCAGTATCCGTTTCAGCTCATGTGGAAAATCGGTGTAGGTCATTGAATATATCTAGAGTGAAATCGAACCAACCACTAATAAGCGATCCTTATGTTCCCGTAAGTTTTAAAACACATCAGAAAATTGATAAACATACAGAACCAGAAAGTAAGAGATTCAGAGTTTATTGCGATGCTTAAAGAAACTATGAGGGATAGACCAAAGATTAGAATGTTTAGACGAAAAACTGGACAACACTAAAGATGAATTAAACGTATCTATTATCATAGTAATTGTTTAGAGAGAGAACACAGGCCCGACCGAGAGAAAAAAGGCCCTCTCTGGTTCTGTTTCTCTTAAGCAGGCTAGATTGGGGAACCTGTATATAAGCCAGTGAGAGATCTAGACATGGATCTATCTATCAGATTCAATCATATACATCACATCGAGTCATATCTCTACTCCCACCTTTTATTCTATAAAAATTATTACAAGTCCAGTGCAGTTTGTGTAAGCTTATAGCTATATTATAACTGTGTCTTCATATCTCGTCTAATTAATCAATCCCAATTTCTTTCCACATCAACCCCATTATATAATAAAAAAGAATTTAGGAAGAATTTTAATAAAATAGAATATAATATTGAATGTATGAGGGGGCAGTTGAAGAGTAAAGTCGAAACATTAAAAACTGAAATAAATATTAATCTAAATAAATTAACTGAAGATTTAAAACAAACTAAAGAATAAAAACTCGAAACAAATAAAAAAATTGACCAAATTAATATCCGTCTTGATCAGCAGCAGCGTAAATTTGAATGTTCAATTATCGATTGAACGGAAAAATTGGAAGTAGATATAAAGATCATGTCCGATAATTATAATTACATGAATAAAAAAGTAGATACAATCTAGCTTTCAAATAAAGAAAAATTTGAAAATGTGGAAGACAAATTTCAAATTTTTGATAAAAATATAACTGAGAAAATCGCGGATATGAATGAAACGGTTCAAAACATTTATTTAACAAATAAAAAAATAGGGAAATAAGAACCAGGAAGATGTTGGAGACCATTCAGAATATCCATGAGATGAGGTTCCTGGGGAGAAAATAAGAAATGTCAAGTCGTGCAAAAGAAATAAATTTAAAGTAGATTCATTATATAGAGAATTTGAAAATTTGTTAACTCAAGATGATGTTAAGTTCACTGAGCTTTTTATTGATAATATTTTTTGTCCACAAGTCAATATAACGCTAGATAAAATAGAAACTATAGCACTGATAGACACAGGTAGCCAAATAACTTGCATAAATGAAGCCTATTATAGCAGTACAAAGAGTAAGATGTACATGAGATACTGCCGTTAAGGAATACCAGGGTAATGAGTGCAATAAATAGAAAATCTAAACCAGTGAAACAACAAATCTTGGTTGACACTATTATTGGAGAATGTAATACAAAGATATATTTATATATAGTCCCGGAATTATCTCACCAAGTAATAGTAGGATATGATTTTATAAAGAGAAATGTAGTAGAGATAAATATAAATACAGGAAGAATGGCAATCAAAAGGAAAATGGAGAACTAATTAATATTCCAATAATAGATAGGTTCAAGACAAAATAAAATCGTGCGAAATTAAACTTAGTCAGTTAGAGTACCAAGAATTAAATAACAAACAAAAAATAAATGTTGCAGAAAAATAAAGGAAATTAAAACGACTTGTTCTTTTCTTCCCAGTGGGGCAGTAAATAATCAAGAAAGTATAATAAATAAGTATAAAAGAAATTTCAGTGAAGT
Source organism: Triatoma infestans (assembly GCA_011037195.1). Lineage (NCBI taxonomy): Eukaryota > Metazoa > Arthropoda > Insecta > Hemiptera > Reduviidae > Triatoma > Triatoma infestans. The sequence continues at coordinate 34,468 of JAAEAF010009041.1, forward strand.
CCCAGGTCAAATTAAAAATTATTTCTATCGCTTAAACGTAAACAACCAAGATCCGTATTTTATCAAAACCTATCCAATACCTCATCATAAAAAAGAGCTGGTTAGAACTGAAATCGAGACACTCATGAAGTAAAATGTTATTGAAAGGGGGGATAGTACATCCATAAACCCTCTGTAGTTGTATCAAAAAAGAATGGTAAAAAACATGACACCCCATGGGAGAATATTAAAAATAAATTTATTAACAAAAATAGTAATAGTGCTGGTTTGAAACAAAAAGATCTTAAAATTTGAGGAATAGGGTTAGAAAAAATTTAGGGTCTTTGGTGAAACTAATGCAGAAATATTCAAAATAAATCATCCTTTGTACAAATTTAATATCGGAGATTGGGTTTTAGTGAAGTCTCTACAAACATTGAATCAGCCTTCAAACCAGGCGACTAAATTCATGCCACTATATGAGGGACCATTTGTAATAATTACAACTACCCTAAATTAGACTTACTGCCAACCTTAAAATAAGGGGAAAAACGTTATTAAATTAATGTTTAATGTCAAGTTCAATAGAAAATAGCACTGTAAAAGTAAAAAGCAACGCAACACCGATTCAAGAAAATAAGACACCCAAAAGAACGAGATCATCTCCTGAATTAAGGGGAGAATATTGTAAAATTAGAAGAGGAGAAGTAGTAGCATTGGCAAAGGCTAAAGAGGAAGTACTCAGTAAAATGGATTATGGGGAATTAAAAAAACTATTCTCGGACATAATTGACGCAAAAGGACTAGCCACAAGAAGTGACCTAAAAGAAATTGTCAGCCAAATAGTTGAATTAAAAGAAGAAAACCGGAATCTTAGGCAGGAAATAAAAATGATTAAGCAGGATAATGAAACAAAAAATAAAAGGTTGGAAGTCCTGGAAAACCATATCAAAAGTAAGAATTTAATTTTCCGGGGCATTGATTGTAAAGAGAAAGATGTAAATAGTTTTTGTAAGGATGTGTTAGAAGTGAATGCTGAGGGTAAGGTTGAAGATATATACGAAATTGGAAAAGAGACTCAAGGTAAGAGGCCGGTAAAAGTGGTTTTTAATTCAAAGGCGACTGTTAGAGAAATTCTAAAAAACACCAAAAAGCTAAAGGGTACTGGCTTCTCTGTGGATAGGGACTACACGTGGGTGGTGAGAATCCGAAGAAAAAGTCTGTTATGGGTAAAAGGGGCATTCTAAGTAGAAACAAGAATATCAGGTGTTACGTTCGAGGAGATGTTCTAATAGTGGAGGGAAGAGAATTTGGTTGGAGTGAGGAGAAAGGTATCGTGTGTAAGGATCAAGAAGAAGAGGCCTACCTGAAGAACCTTCTGGGCGAGGACGAGTGGTGGAGATGTAAGGCTGAGGCAGCAAGTCAAGATTCCAACGGCAAAGCTATGACAGGAAATAATAAGTAGGGAAACGTTGTCTGTCAGGTAAAAAATAAAATTTGTAATAATAATAAAATCATTGAAGTATTAGGATATAACGTGGCAGGGCTAAAAAGTAAAATAAATAATCAAGATTTTTTCAATTATGTTTCTAATTTCGAAATTTTCTGTTTCTTTGAAACACATG
>JAAEAF010009042.1:0-13545 GCA_011037195.1 Triatoma infestans
CTGTAGAGGCTCCTAGGAAGAAAAAAAAATCTAAGGGTAGCATAGCTAGGCTCGAACCCGGGTCCTCCGCCTGGGAGTCCATTACGCGAACCACTTAGCTAGTTTCTCCTCCCTGTCAGTATTTCGGGCTAAATTGGTTTCCTTAATAGACGTGAAATTATAAATTTTTATAACTGACAAGATTTCATATCGCGCCACAGATTTCAAAAGCCCGCCTTACGCCTGGAGAGAGAATAAGGTATGAATGGATTTCAGATCTTCCTTAGTAATTTTTTTGTTCATTATCTATATTGTTCTTATAGTTATTTACTATTGTTCTGTTTTAGTTTTTTTTTACTCTGTTCGCTTTTTTATTTTTGTGTAATTATTTTTATTTATTTATTTTTTTTTTTGTTCATTAACTGTCTCGATATATTTTTAAGTATGTAGTAAGCTGTGGTAGACGGGGCTATTGTCATTCTACTTAATAGTTTGTTCATTTTTTATCAATTTTTACATAACTTTTATTTTCTTTTTTATATGTATCTCATTTCTTTTGTCGTTCATATATTTTCAAATATAGCATTATTATTATTATTATTATTATTGTTATTATTATTATTATTATTATTATTATTATTATTATTATTACATAGTCTTATAGCAATAAGAGAATATATGCATGTAAATAAAATATTACATTTAGAATATAAATTTTTAGTTTTTATTAAAATAAAAAGAAGAGAAAAACCATAATTTACCACAAATAAAGAGATAGAAAAGAAGATTTTATTTACAAAAGAAAAAGTTAAGTACAAATAATATATTCTTACATCTTCTTAGTACATAAAGACGATGGGCAAAGTCCGTCTGCCAGAGATGCAATAGTCTGATAAGTGAATTTTTATTAACATTTCAAGTACTAAGTTTTATAGAACTTTTACTATCTTGTCTCAGTTTCTTAGCTTTGTTAACCATTATCTTTCTATTGTTTATAAAATTGATATAAATAGAATAATTCTGGTAGAAGAAAAAATTTAAAAAAAAAAATTAAAAAAGTATGTATGTTAAATGACAATACAGTTCACTAAAAGCGCACTTCAGGTTTACTAATTTTCTTGAAACACGAAATGTTGGAATTTCTAATTAATTTTGTTTGAATGGTAGAATTGTATAATCAACTATGATAGCACTTTAGAGAAAAACATAACCCCCCCACCCATTACCGCAAAAGCCCCCTTAAATGACTTCACCAAGAGAAATGTTGCAAATAAAAGTTGTTATTATTTATTATTATTACCATGGCACTACAGGCCGAAATGGACCAGGGCCTCATTAACAATTTTCTGCCATTCGGCTCTGTCAGCCGCTTCTCTTCTCCATCTTCTTACACCCAATGCGGAGAGGTCTTCCTGTACATCGTCGAGCCATCTCTTACGAGGTCTACCCTTCTTTCTTGCACCTCCTGGATTCCCATACAGGAGTCTTTTCGGAAGGCGCTCCTCTTTCATCCTCTCGACATGACCCAGCCATCTCAAACGAGCTTGCTTTATACTGGCCACTATGTTTTCGTTTTTATACAGCTCGTACAATTCCGCATTGGTTCTGGAGCGCCACTGTCCCTCCACTATCTTGGCCCCAAACAACTTTCTCAGAACTTTGCGTTCCCAAACCCCTAGCGCATTCACAGATGACTTAGTTAATACCCAGGTTTCACACGCGTATGTAACTACCGGCTTTATGGTCGTTTTATATAATGTTATTTTGGCATCCCGTGACAACACCTTAAAGCGGAGAGCTTTAGACAGAGCAAATAAGCACCTGTTGCCTGCAGCAATCCTAGCCTTTATTTCTTCTTCTATTTCATTTTTATGTGTCACGACTGCTCCCAAATACTTAAAACGGTCTGTTCCTGGAAAGACGTGTCCCAACAGTTGAAGGCTAGCTGGATTTCTTGCTTGGTTTCTCGAAGTCTTCATGTACTTTGTTTTCTTTTCGTTCATAAACAAACCAAGCTTTTTTGACGAATTCTCAAATTCTTCGAGTATACCAGCTAATGATCCTACAGTACGTCCTGTTAGCAGCACATCATCCGCATACGCAAGGTGCTGGGTCATTCTATTATAGATGTGCCCTCCGGGGTTGGTTCTCACAGCTCTTATAGCAAACTCCAAAGCCAGGTTAAATAGTATGGGTGATACTGGATCACCCTGCCTGAGGCCGCAGGCTACTCTAAACTGTTCTGACAGGGAATTCTGAATCTTAACAATACAGTTAGTATCATTCAAGCTAACCTTTATCAACCTGACTAACTTGTCAGGTATTCCCAAACTTCTCATAGCTGTTAGCATTGCTTTCCTGTCGATCGAATCGTAGGCTTGCTGAAAATCTACAAACAAGTGGTGCAAGTCCACATTGTGCTCGTAAGTCTTTTCCAACATTTGGCGCATCGAGAAGATGTGGTCGACTGTTGACCGGTTTTTCCAGAAACCGCACTGATAGTCACCGATTATCCTCTCTGCCCATGTTGACAGCCTATTACTTACTGCTATGGAGAGAACTTTGTACGCTGTAGGCAGCAATGCAATTCCCCTGTAATTTCCACAGTTAAGCCTATCACCCTTCTTGTAAATGGGACACAAGACAGCTGTCTTCCACTCTTCAGGTAATTTTTCTTGCATCCAGATTTCATAAATTAAACTATGCAGCACCTCTATTACCGGTTCTCCTCCATACTTAAGTAGTTCCGCAGGTATCTCATCTATTCCAGGAGAACGATTGTTCCTGAGTGCCTGGATAATGCTCTCTATCTCCTCCTTCTCCGGTGGATCATCTTCTTCTATCTCACTCCTTTATAAAACTTACGGGTCTCCTTCGCTTCGAATTGCTCTTGTACTTCCTCTATTTTTCTTTTCTCCCATACCCTTTTCTTTTTTCTACAGATTTCTTTCACTTTCTTCCTTTTCTCTTTATAATATTCATGAGAGTTTCTAGTCCTTCTGCACAAATAAAAGTTGTAGCTCTTTATATGTGTAGTTCACATACTTAGTTAAAAAAAAAAAAAATCGTTGGAGCCATTTTTGAGAAAATACCAGAAAACAAAAATATATTTCAGTAAAAACGCACTTCCGATTATCCAATTTTTTTTCCCAAACTTGGAATTTCAACTACACATTTAATTCTAATTAATATTATTTAGATAAAAGAATTTTTTTGGTAAAGTGAAATAGCACTTTAGACGGAAACCTGACCCCACTTCGCCCTCAAAAGTGGCCTTAAATGAATTTTTCCAGAGAAATGTTTTAAATAAAAGTTATAGATCACTGTATATGTAGTTGATATACTAAGTTTGAAGAAAATCGTTGGAGTCAATTTTTTGAGACGTAGAAAAGTGGTACTTCCGGTTGAGGAATTTTGATCGCTGACCTACTGTCGGATCCCATGGTGATACCTAAACGGAATATGAAGTTTGAATTTTCTACGAATTTTCGTTTGTGAGCTATGCTGTTCATATACATACACACACGCGCATAGACACACATACAGACCATTTGCTAAAAACCACTTTTTCGGACACAGGGGACTACAAAACGGATATTTCCGTTGAAAAATTCGATATCAAAAATTTGGCATGATTACAGTAATTCCTCTTACTAGGAATAAGAGAAAGTAAAAATGAAGAAAAAAACTGTAATACACTTTTTAGGTAAATGCCCTGCAATAAACTGAATTTAGATACAAATATCTCAGAGAAATTTATTTGAATAATATTAAAATGATTAAAACTATTAAAAATATTGTATACATTTTTTGAATTAGAGCATTATGTTATAGAAAACAATTAGTAAACGAATTCGAAATTCATTTATATTTGGATTGTTTATTTTCTGATTTTTATATCAAATACTTAGAAAAAAATAATATAGATATTGCAGGAAATTGCTCCGAATTGTTAGCTATAGAAAACTTGTTTTACAATATGGATTATGAAAAGATGCACAATATATTTGTATTTCTAATTAGCTCTCTTCATTATTATCATGTGTACAAAAATTATTTGAAAAATCTCAACTCGACAGATTGGCACATATTATTATCTTAAAGCTGATTGCTTTAATTTCCTTTTGTACAAATAAACTCATTTTTCTGTTGTATTTTATTCTTTACATATCTGTACAATTAGTATTTCAAGTTTAAAATAAATCGTTGTAACCGTTTTCACGTATGGCTGGGGGATCACTCCCAAGATGATGTTCTGGATTTATTGCACGGTTATTAAACCGAGGCTATTATATGGGGCTTTGGTGTAATGGCGTCGCATTGAGACACGATCCGCTAGGCAGCTGCTGGAGGATATCGAACGCTTGGCTTGTCTGGCGGTGACTGGTAATGTTTCGGACTACACCGACCTCTTTTTGTGGAGGTGAAAAAAACCAGGCAATGAAAGCCTGTTAGAGAATTAAACAGGCAGGTTTTTTAGCAGGGTAAGCGATATGATCATTTTACCATCTATCGCGAGATACTTTCAAGGATTCCCCATTACAGGTTTCCCTTCTGATAGGGTGTAGAAGACTTTTGTCTTTGAACATTCCTACAGAGTTAAGTTGCCTTCTAATGAAGATTGGTTAACCTTGGGTCCGTCTGGGGTGATTCCTGAGAATTATCTCCAATGCTGTACGGACGGTTCCAGGATGGATGGTAGGTCTAGGGCTGCCGTCTATTTTGAGACAAGAGACCATTTGGCGGTGTCTCTTGGTGAGTGGGTCACCGTTTTCCAGGCTGAGGTATATGCAATTCTTTGTTGTATTTTGGATGAGAGGATGCGTAACACTAATTTAAAGGGTGTTTGTATCTGCACGGACAGCCAAGCTGCGTTGAAGGCGCTTAGTTCATGTGTCTTAACTTCCAGATTGGTGTTGGAATGTTCTAAAAGACTGGAAGATCATTCTTCACTGAAGGATGTGCTTCTGGTCTGGATTCCAGGTCACATGGGAGTTTTTGGGAACGAAGAGATGGATAGATTTGCCAAATTAGCCGCCTCTTTCCTTTTCATTGGTCCTGAGCCTGCTGTTGGTGTGTCTTTTGGCACATGTCTGTCAGGCTTCATGAGGATGAGTGCAGTGGTTGTCGGCAGTCTAAGATGCTCATTGGGGGTCCGGACGGAGCTTTGAGTAGCGGGGTCCGATGTCTTTCACGGACCTCCCTCAGGCATCTGTTGGATTCCTCACTGGGCATTGTGGTTTAAGGAGACATCTCTATACAATGGGACTCATGCCTGACCTGTTTTGTAGAGTTTGTGAGACGGAGGAGGAAACACCCATACATCTAATGACGGATTGTTTGGGTTGTGAAAAGATTAGGTTTAGGACCTTTGGCCGGTGGAGGATCTTAAGCATGTTCTTTTAAGGTTTTGGTCCGATTTATTCGGTCTGTGATGAAACTTAGATGGGTAAAACCTGGGCCTGGAGTTTTGTTCCAGACCCAGCAGTTGTTATTCTTTAGGGGTAGCTATATGGGCCCAGGGAGGCTTTGGATAGCGTAGGGCTTCGCCCTCCCCTTTCTTGAATAATAATAATGTAATCGTTTTCGAGATAATTCCAAAAAACAAATCTCATAAACCTTCTCTGTAAAATTGCACTTTCGGTATTCTGATTTTCTTCAAATTTGGAATTCTAACAATGCTTGCAATGTATATTAATATTATATAAGTAGGAAAACCCTATATTATATTTAAGTAGTACTTTAGAAGAAAGCTTTACAGTAGTGTTCCCCCAGAAACCATTAAAAATCAATTTGGTATTTTATCCGTCGTAGCATGCATATTCCATTTTTGTTTCTGATCGGTTTTGGATTTTCATTCATTGTGAGAGTAAATTCACTAAGTTCATCTAGAAAGTTACTTCAATGTAATTTTTCTGTTTACACTGTTTATACAAACTTGGTGAATTTGCTCTGAAGATGGATGAAAATCTAGAAGCCAGTAAAGAACAAATTGGAGTATGCATGTTAGGACGGATAAAATACCAGATGTTATCCAGCATTGCGGACCCATCCACATATACAAAAATCAATCCTCCCGAGAAACCGTTACAAATTAAAAATGATAGTTATTAGATGCGAGTTGCATTTAATTAACTCTCGCTTTAGTTGAATATTTACCGGTTATGTGCGTGGTTTTTTTTTAAATAGAAAGTGAAATTAAGTATTTTTAAGTGTTTTTTTTCTGTACTTTAATTTGCTGTATTTTTTTTTTTTTTTGTTAATTAGTTGAAGTTTTCATTGAAAATTTTTGGTGAAGAACATTTTACTACTTAGGACAAGAATATATAATATTTGTTTTAGATGTGTGGTAAAGGTGTGCAACAGGTAGTCGGCTAGGAGTCACTTGAAAACGAATGGTGGGATTGTCTAGATGTGTCTGCTCTACTTTTGACTAGACTTGGAGGCTCTTCCAAATAAAAATAGTTTCATTACGTGATGCAACAAAACGCTGATGTAAACAAAATGGATGAAATTCATAAAAATTCACCATAGATGATTGTAAAGAAAAAAAATTTAAAAAAAATGACTGTCAGTTTAAATGATAAACTTTTTAAGAGGTATAATAAAAATATTTAATGTTTTAAAGGTTGAAAGAATGAAAAATTTGAAAAGAAATGTATTTATGGTGTAATTAAGCGATTTCCACACTGGAAGGGGCAAAAAGGAGGCGTGAAAAGTTTAACAGAAATGTAATTTTCATAAGATATATGTAAATTAAAAACATAACTTATTCGTTGAAGCATTTACTGGTCACCTATCTCACTGTAACTTCGATTTAAACATGAGATAAATATTTATTTGGAAAAAATATTATTATTTTTATAAATAATGCCAAACATTATAATATCTATGATTTATGACAAAGGCCCTGCATCAGCAGATATTACGACAGATGGAAAATTATAATTAATAACAGTAAAACTGAAGCGTAGACAGTTTCCAAGCGTAGACCTGTGCGTTGGAAAGAAGTACACTTCCGAAGGCAGTCAGTGCCTTGGTCAAGCTCCGTTCGTTATCTAGGTGTCAGTTTCGACCGTAAACTTACCTCTACCCTTCACGTAAAAAAGAACGAATTAACAAAGGCAAGGCAGCGATCTGAGCATTATTTCCGCTACTCTGCAAAGAGTCTACTGCTATATAAGTTAGTAGTCAAACCCATGTTATTGTATGCATGATCCACCTGAAGCAGTACCTGCTGGACCAATATTGATGGCTTACAGATAATGTAAAACAAGATTTTTAAGGCTATCAAAGAACCCGTGGCAATATAGAAGAATTAATGATTTACACAAATCTTGTAGAATAGACAAAGTGGAAGAAAATATTCTCCTGGCAACATAAAAGTTTCATGACAAAAAAAAAAAAATATTTCGAAACAACCATATCGAAATTTTTAACCAAAAAAAATTTTCTATATTGAGTTATCATTGGAAATATCCGTTTGAGGTCCCCTGAGTCCAAAAAAAGTGGTTTTTAGTAAATGGTGTGTATGTAAATGTATGTGAACAGCATAGCTCAAAATAATAAAAAAAATAAATATATCTGGTGTAATACTCCAGTTTTCAAACTTGTGATTAACACATTTTATAGTTAGTATATAAAATTTAATGAAATTCCGTTGGTGTTTTTATGGAGAAAATCGCAAAAATTGAAAAAATTGTTCAATAAAAATCCACATCCAGTTCACTAATTTTCTTGAAACTTGGAATTTTGGCCATTTATTTCTAATTAATTCTGTTTGGATTGTAGATTTGTATAATCAACTACGATATGACTTTAGAGAAAAACATAACCCCACTCCTCCCACAAAAACCCCTTTAAATGACTTTACTAGAAGAAATATAACAAATAAAAGTTTGCAGCTATATGTGTAGTTCACATTCCAAGTTTAAAGAAAATAGTTGGAGCCGTTTAAAAGAAAATAGCAGAAAACTCTAAGATACTAGTAAAAACGTACTTTCGGTCATCCGATTTTTTTAAACACGGAATTTGAACAACATATTTAATTCTAATTAAGATTAACTAGATGATAGAATTGTGTAATAAACTGAAATAGCACTTTAGAGAAAACCATAAACCCACCCCACGACCAAAAGTAACCTTAAATGAATTTTCCCAGAGAAATGTCACAAATAAAAGTTGTAGCTCATTGTATGGGTGGTTGATGAGATAAACTTTCAAGAAAATTGTTTGAGCCATTTTTGAGAAAATCGCAAAAAAGTAAAAAAAATGAGCTACAACTTTATGAGCCACAACTAAAATAATATTAATAATATTGGTAAATTAAATTACCTGAAATGGATGGATGCGCATGATTATATAATGTGAGCCATCCAATACACTTAAAAATACTTAATTTCACTTTCTATTTAAAAAAAAAAAAAAATAATGTGAGCCTTAAGGGCATTCTTAGGAGAGTGGAAGGGTTAGGTTTTCCTCTAATGTGCTATTTCACTTTACTACACAATTCTATCATCTAAATAATAATTAATTCGTATTAAATATGTTGTTAAAATTCCAAGTTTTGGAAAAACACATTATTCCACAAGAAATTGTGCGAAATGTGTGCCTGCTCAATTATATTGAGTTGTTCAATACCAATCAATTCCATGAACATCTTTACCATTTTGTTCGAGTTAAAGTTTAACATATATTTATAAAGTTTATTAGTAATAATGAAAACACAGTCTGTCATAGTATTCATACAAAATACAAGTTATAAAAATAATACTGACAAGATGTAAATCTCAAGTCTAAAAACAAGAAAGCAATTGAACATTAACAATAGATAATAAATATAGAAAAGAATTAAAAACAAAATACAAAAAATTGAAATAAATGAAATTTGATGAGGCTGTCGTTATTGACCATATAAATGGTTATGTAAAATACTGAGCGAATCGAGTATAATTTGCTCGGTAATGGTTAGAAGATGATTCTTGTCTATTCCGACCTGGTCAAAGAAATCGATCGTAGTGCGGGGTATTGCTCCCCTACTTCCTAACCATAAACCCCTTACGATATAGTTTCTATCCCTGAACATTTTCCGGTATTTTTCTTGCAGGTGAGGAATGCATTTCTCATATATATATATATATATATATATATGCCTTTTCTCTTCGTCGATTTTTCACTCCCTGTTTGGGATCGTTCGTTTGGAATTGGATGGTTGGGTCCGATGATCAAAGCATCTTTGTCCCCCTTTAAATGCAACGATGTCGGCAAACCTACTTGAACCATCCAAATAGGTCAAAATCAGATGACCTGAAGTGCGTTTTTTCTGAAAAGTATTTTTTAGTTTTTTTTTTTTTTTTACTATTTTCTCTAAAACGGCTCCAATGATTTTCTAAAGTGCTATCTTAGTTTGATTATGTAATTCTACCATTGATAAATTGCTATAAATTCCAAGTTTCATGAAAATTAATAAACCGGAAGTGCTTTTTAAATGAATATTTTTATTTCTTTTAGTTTTCGCGATTATTTTATTTTATTTTTTTTATTTTCAATAAAAAACACTGACGAATTTCATTAAATTTGGTATATTAACTATAAAATTTGTCAATAAAAATTTTGAAAACTGGAATAAGAGAATGTTGTATGAGTGTTTCACATCAGATTTTTTTGTTTTTCCTTTTTTTTTTGTTTTTTTAATGATTTAATGTGATGTAAATTTTGTCTCAGCTCAAAGTTTTTGTATAGAAATGTTATTAAAATGATGTAAATAAAAGACATATATATATAAATAAACGTACGCCACCTCAAACCAGTGTTACTCCAGTCCATTCCCATCGCAGATAATACATCTAAAAAGGCTAGCCGCGCAAATTAATAGTGATTGTGTCAGATTTGCAAACGCAAGGCCTTCTTTTGTTTGATTATAAACCCATTGCTTCTTTTCCAAGCTGTTTTTTTTTTTTTTTTGTATGGATTTAATTTAAATCAATAGAATGTTTGTAAGCTTGTGCGTGTGCGTGTGTGTGAGAGAGAGCGAGAGTGTATGGTGATTAGTGAAACTAATTGTTAAATGAATGAAGAGTGAAAAGTGATTTTGAATAAGTGCTTAACTTACTGAGAGCCGGGTATGATAAGACAAAAAAATCTTTTGTGAAACACTCATACAACATTCTCTTATTCCTCTTAATACAGTTAATTTATGACGGTAATCGGGGCTGGTGTTGGTGTATTGGTTATGAGCATGGACTTGTAAGTGGGAGGTCCCCAGTTCGAGTCCAGCGTCCAACTAAATTTTATATTTGTTTAAAAAATGTTAATAGTAAAGTAGGTGCTTCCGCCCCCGTCCACAACACCTAATTAGGTAGTTGGACGTTAAGCCCGCCTGAAAAAATAGGCATTACTTTTTTTTTACTTTTTTTTTTATGACGGTAATCAACATAGAAGAGCCAATAATCAACAAACATATTTGAATATAAGTTTTTTAGGTAGTTCTGAGTGAAGTGCGGACATTAAACCTAACATATTGGAAGTGATGATATCATCATAATTATTGAATAACAATGCTAAATGTTACCATCATTAATATGTACCAGAGAGAAGCCATGTAACCAAAGTAAAGTAGTTACATTAACTACGTAAAAGCGAATCTGAGTGAATTAGAAGGCGTACTCTAAAGGAAACGACATGCATGTCGAGGATTAGTGTCAACCGTACATTAGAACCTCTCTAAAACACCAATGTTCCATTTGCGTCAGGTTTTCTTTTTTTTGCTTTCCTTTTTTTTTTTTTTTTTTTCTAACTTTTTTTAACAAACTGATGGATTGTAGTACAATAAAGAATGTATATTGAATAACTTTTAATTTATCAGGAAGGAGGAAAACACGATGGCAATTTAATAATCTGCTATAAAACACTAGATATGGACTCTTTTCTTTTATTAAATGTATTGCAATAGTATCATATTTTAGTGAAATTGAGTTTTTCCCCGGGGAAATATTTGTTTTAAAGTCCTCTGAATACGAAAAAGAGCTTTTAGCGTACTATCAATCTCACATTACGATATATACTAGCTGTATCCGGTCCACCGCTTTGCTATCCCCTAATATATATTTGAAAGTAAAAACGTTAATTTATTTTATTAGAAAATATTTATTGAAATGAAAAACAATAAGAGTGAATTGAAAATTTCTTTTTTAATGAAATACAATTAACAGGAAAAAAATGCATATATTTTGTTTAAAAATAATATTTTGAATGTAATGCTTTTCAAATGAAAAAATTACCTTTCTTAATGCAATGCTTTTTGATAAACAATATTTATTGTTTTGCCTTCTGGGACATATATACATATATATATATATTATGCCCTAGAAGGCTACTTTATTTTTATTATTTTAGTTTTTCGCTAGTTTCTTCGAAAATGGTTTTCTCTAAAATTTCGTATACTATCTACATACGGGATAGGGTCAAAAAGTTCCCATAATGGTTGCGTACAGTCAAGCAAGTGTTTGCTAGAGGGGAAGTTTCTGTTTGTGAGGTTGGCATCACTACTAGGAACGGGGCCGTTCCGTATACAGTAGGCAATCAATTTTTTTTTCGGCGTAAGGTGTGTAATGACATGGCAAAGTCACAAACACCAAAGAAAGAATAATTTACAACTAGTGGCAATACACAGCTGCTATCTTCACAGAGGATGGCAGTAATAAAAGTATAAACAGCCGGAAGTTAGTGCTCGAATAATTAAACGGATTTTATAAAAATAAACTGTATTTTAACAATAATAAGAACATTAGAAATGGTAACTAATAACTAGCAAAATACTTAGTAATAAATAGAAGATAAATTATTAATAAATTAGAATGAATGAAATAACTGAACTAAGATACACTACTAAAGAATGATAAGTTTGAATATAACTGTAAATTGCCGCTCGGGTATACAGACGTGCTCGTTTGGCCGTAGATGATATAATCATCCCTCGTTGTATATGCTAGAGTTTATATATTGGTGTTGGCCACACTCACACCAAGACATCTGTCCTAGTGTGCGACCATGTGCGACCTTCGTAGTTTTGCTGACCTTATTTAGGTCAGTGATCAAACTTTTCGGTGCTTGCTTTTTTGATGTACAGTATTGACGAAAAGGCTTTGTTAATCGTTTGTTTGGCCGCGGCTGTCATGAAGCCGGCGGCCGGTCGCTGTTTATACTTTTATTACTGCCATCCTTTGTGAAGATAGCAGCTGGGTATTGCCACTAGTTGTAAATTATTCTTTCTTTGGTGTTTGTGACTTTGCCGATGTCAATGACTTTGCCATGTCATTACAGGTGCCAGGTTGTTTTAAGACAATTTTTTTTTTTTTGTGTTCGTCGGATTTTGAAATGTCGTCATCAGAGCAGCATGACAATATCAAATTTTCTGTATTGCTGGAGATATATATATACAATGCGGAAGATTTGCCTACTAGTGTGCAAGCTATAATACGGCTATATCTATACCTCAGCCTCAACAACATAAATATAAATTTGACAACATTTGAGTAATTAATTCTCGAGATTTGCCATTATGTACAACGGACTTTCATTTTTATATATATGTATATATATAAACAATACTAAGTATATCACTACACATACAGGAAACTGTCAATCCTGTGACACATACATAAAAGAGTACCTAGAACATATTCTAATTACTTGGCCTGTTTACAAAAAAACATTACGCAAAAACACGAACAGTTTCCTTTTAAGTTAAACATTGACCGCCTGCCTGCTAGCTGCCACCAATGAAAAAATTAATGGATATAATTTATTTATATACATAAATGAATGCCTAAAAAAGAGGTCTCTGATACTACATGGACCAGCATATTAATGTACATTTATATCAATTTTTAATTTTTGCTTTTATCAGTAAATAAGGGAAAGCGTATGTATATAATAATAATAATAATAATAATAATAATAATAATAATAGTAATAACAATAATAATAATAATAATAATAATTAATAATAATAATAATTATATATATATAAAAATAGTAGATATAACATATTTTAGTACTGTTTATGTATTTTTTTGTTCTTTTTATTCATTATGTGAAAATTTTTAATTTAATTACAAAATATTTAATGTGATGTATTTTTTTGCAATCTGAATATGTCTTTATCAACCTTATGTTGTTGTCTTTGTCCAACAATTTGTAAGAGACTTATAAGTCCAAAAAAAAAATAAATAAATATCGCATTCCGTCATAAAGGTTTCAGAAAAAATCCAACAACCGGAAGTATGACTTTAAAGAATGATTTTTTATTTTTATTATTTTAGTTTTTCGCTAGTTTCTTCGAAAATGATTTTCTCTAAAATTTCGTATACTATCTACATACGAGGTAGGGTCAAAATGTTGCCAGAATGGTTGCGTACAGTCAAGCAAGTGTTTGCTAGAGGGGAAATTTCTGTTTGTGAGGTTGGCATCACTACTAGGAAAGGCGCCGTTCCGTATATAGCAGGCAATCAATTTTTTTTCGGCGTAAGGTGCCAGGTTGTTTTAAGACAAATTTTTTTTTTTTTT
>JAAEAF010009042.1:15607-31816 GCA_011037195.1 Triatoma infestans
TTTTTTTTTTTCATTAGGGAAGTGAAGAGTGCGCCCATAAGGTAGTACCAACTTCATGTATTTTGAAATTTAACATCAGAAACTCCGCAAAACTCTCTAAACTCGTTTTTTTTGGGGGGGGTGGGAACCTAAAGTAAATTCCAAGTCTTCCCTTTCTGCAATTTTTAGTTTTTGAGTTATGATGATCTCTCTCTCATACTCACACACACACACACACACACCACACACACAGAGCAGTTATGAAAACAAACTTTTTTCGGACTCAAGGAACCTCAAAACATTTATTTCCTGATAAAACTTTATTTCGAAAATTTATCCTAATACTTCTTCTCCTTACAGCTCTAAGAGCATTTAATAAAAATTCTATTATTGTACAAAGATGTGTGAATAAAATGATTATCTTTGCATTTTTTTTTCAAACTTATATTGAAAAAAAAATAATAATAATAAAAAAATAAAAGGTCATAAGGTAGATCCTTTATCGATAGTAAGTGAACCCTGTGGACTATCTAAGGATTTAATGGTATCCCACAAAAGTTTGTAAGGAGCAGGAGACGAGACTAAAAGAGCAATTCAGCATGTTATTAGTATCGATAGCGGGTCATAGTTCCCAACTTTCAAACTTAGCCGCTAGCAACTTCTCACTAGTGTCAAATAATGGAATCAAACACATGAATTATCTTATCCATGGCGCTATAAAAATATTACCTGTAGAAATAGTTTATATATTGCCGCAGTTTTTAGAAATATATGTTCTAAGGTGTCCTGAGTACGAAAAAAGTGGTTTTTTAGAAATTAGTGTGTGTGTGTGTGTGTGTGTGTATCTACTTAGCATACCTCAAAAACGGTAAATCGTAGAAAAGTGAAACTTGGTATTTCGTTTAATTGCCATCAGGAGACGCCACAATAAGATTTTTGCCCAAAATTGGTAGACTTTATTGAGCAGAATTTTTTTTGTAATTTTCACGTAAACGGTTCATACAATTTTCCTTAAACTTGGTATATTAATTAATCTTATTAAAAACTTCTATTTGTAACATTTTTTCAGGGAAAATCAATAAGGGGTATAATGAGGGTGTGGGGCGGGGGGGGACGTTTAGGCTTTCGTCTAAAGTGCCATTTCAATATATTATACGATTCTATGTTGTATTTTCTCTAAAATTTCGTATACTATCTACATACGAGGTACGGTCAAAAAGCTCCCAGAATGATTGCGTACAGTTTCTGTTTGTGAGGTTGGCATCACTACTAGGAAAGGCGCCGTGCCGTATACAGCAGGCAATCAAGTTGTTTTCGCCGTAAAGTGTAGGTTGTTTTAAGACAAACTTTTTTGTTTTTTGTTTTTTGTTCGTCGGATTTTAAAATGTCGTCATCAAAGCAGCATGCCAATATCAAATTCTGTGTATTACTGGAGAAATCACCTTCTGAAACCCCCTTGAGATGCTGAAGAAAGCATACAGAAACGATGCGATGAAGAAAATCAATATAAACAATGTTAATAAAGATTCTCGACCAATCTATTAATAACTAAAGGAGATCTCGAGGAGCGGTCAATAAAATTTACACTTTTTTTAAAACTTTTCCAACGTTTCGACAAATTTATTGTCTTCTTCAGGGATCTGTACAACAATCAAACAAAAAAAGAATAGTAATAATAATAATCATAATAATAATAAAGAATTAGTGTTGGGATAAATTATTAAATAACAGAAGACAAAAAAAAATATATTTTAAATTACTAACAAAATTTAAAAAAATATTAATCGTCTTACATATAATTTCCATTAAACAAACTAAACACAAAATATGTTCTAAACAAAGATTTGATATGGCAGAAAGAGTTGCTAACTATATGAGCTACATCATCAGAAATGAAGGTATGTAGTAGATGAAGAGGTTTATTAAAAGGTAGTATTAGGGAGTGGGAGATGGAAAGGAAAAACCAAGTCTTATGAAGGATGGGAATTTCCAGGACTGGGGTTTAGGATACTGTTGTAGATGATTGATAAGTTCTCTGTGTCCGTCCTATAATTGATTGAAGTTCTGTATGTTTTTAATATTTATCATTTCTAAAATGTTTCTTTTTTTCCTGTTGGTGTTGGTCGCAAGAATTGTAGGGTTGTCATAGTCAAAGTTGTGGTTAAGTTCAATATGATGTCTTGTGAGGGCGGTAGTCGTGTCGTTGTAAAGTTGCGATTGCGGAGTTAAAAAGTACCTGTTAATAACCTCTTCATCTACCACATACCTTCATTTCTGATAATGTAGCTCATATAGGAAGCAACTCTCTCTGCCATCTCAAGTTTTTGTTTAGTACATATTTTGTGATTAGTTTGTTTAATGGAAATTATATGTAACACCGATTAACGTTTTTTTTAATTTTGTAAGTAATTTAAAATATTTTTTTTTTTGTCTTCTGGTATTTAATAATTATCCAAACACTGATTCTTTATTATTATTATCTATATTAAGATTATGATGATGATGATGATTATTATTGTTATTATTATTATTCTTCTTTTTTTGTTTGATTTGTACAGATCCCGTAACGTTGGAAACGCAAATCCCGTAATTTGTCGAAACGTTGGATAAGTTTTAAAAAAAGTGTCAATTTTATTGACCGCTGTAATGTTATGGTGTGGATGTGTGTAGGTAGCTTGTGGAGTGAGCGTTTTAGCGAAAAAAAAGTGGCTTGTGTATGTTTGATTGAGATAGAATGCAAGAATAATTAAGAACCCATCTGGTAGGTTTAAAAACAATATATTCTCTAAGAGAAATTAAGTTACTGTACGAATCACATATGCTTATAATAATGTCTTTTATAAACCGTAATATCTGGTCTATTGTTTCCACCATTGATTTGACAGCACAAGACGGTCTTAAAATATCTCTCTCTTTTTTCTTCAATTTCCTCTCCTGTGAGAATGAAAGGGGGGAGGGTGGTTAGTACCAATGCCATACTGTGCCTTGACGTACGAGTAGTAAAACTGGGCATTGGATACTGGGCCTTGTCCTTTGCAGGGAACTTGTCACTATATTGGTATTTCTGAATTAATATATTTGTTTAGTTTGCATCACACACATTTTTTGACATTCCATCACCCCGCTACTATTCGGAGAACTCATTTAGTTAGATTAGATAGATAAGATTTCTAAACGGGGGATTGGTCTTCAGCCTGCGCCACCCGTACACCCAGGATCTATTTGTGGCCAGACCCAACTAGTGGATGGGCCCTTCCACGATCCTGTTCTTTGATCGCACTGTGGAGTTGGGGGGGCTCCCAGGTGGTCAGTTAGAGCACCTGCCATCAGAGCACTCTCTCGAGTCCTGCTTGCCTTAGAAGACTTAATAGGTCCGAGAGGGGGCCCCGGCTGAGGCTTGTTGGCACCAGCTTCTCTTTACCAAAGAGGCGGTACCTTAGCCATACCAGTCCCTTGCACTGACATACCACGTGCAGCACCGTCTCCTCTTCTTCCTGACAAAACCTACACAGACTATCCGTAGCCAGGCCCATGCGATGCATGTGCTTGTTAAGTCTACAATGGCCAGTGAGAACGCCAACTGCTATCCTCATGGCCGCCCGGCACTCCTTTAGTTATTAATATAAACAATAATTATGTTTGGCCGTTATTAAATCAAAGAAGCAAAAATTTGTTGGCTAGGGCCACAACATTTAACATTGAACATTCAACTCTCAATTCTTCTTTAACCGTTCCTGAGGGAGGACACCAAAGGAGTCCGAAACGTCGAATAAACTTTTAAAGATAACAAGTTTTTTTCTTTGGCTCAAGCCAACAAATTTTTGCTTGTTTTATTAATAAAAATGTTTTGATGTTCGTTACTAACAAGTGTTGACAGTGCTCACCTCAGCAATATTGATGTTTTGATGTTCGTTACGACCGCTGTATTTGTTGTAAAATTGATGTTGAGGTTCTTTCACAAAAAACCTCTATTTTCAGATTTTCACCGATGTTTCGGCAACTTTATTGTCTACTTTACGGTAAAAATTTTCCTTTTTAAATTTCTTAAAAACTAATATGTCGGCTTGCTTTTAATCAATGAAAAAATGATGTCTTCCTAAGAATATAAGCTTCACTATTGATCAGTTGCTTCTAAAAACACTTCTAAAAACACAGGGTATTATCAGATCGTTTTTTCATGCCACATGGTTAATCTTCAATTGTTAACTGCTACGGTATGTGAATTGTGTACATTGCGTTATGTGCGTAAGAGTATGTTTACATCTGACACTTCTATCCAGACAGTTAAGTCAAGTGTCGAACAGTAAGTTGTGTTCAGTGTTTACATTGTGACAGAAATTACGTGATATTTGTAGCATGGATATGTGTACGACACCGTCAAAGTTTTGTGTCATGCAACAAATATCTTTAACAGTTTACACCTGCTACTTGTGGCCTATACATTTCTTTCATTGCAAAAAATCAGATTACTGTCACTTATTGTCAGACGGTCCATTTGACGATGAAGGCATCAAAAAGAAAAAATTGAATTGCAGCTACCGTAATTATTCTGGGGTTACTAGAAAAAAAAAGCGTTCTTTGTGGATTCGAAAGTGGATTTTAAGACTTGAGAAACAAAGTTCATACAATCAGTTAATGTCTGAACTTACGTTGGAGGATCCAACACAATTCACAAATTTTGTAAGAATGAAACAATCTCATTTCGAAAAGTTAACTAGTAAAATTGGGCCTATTCTATGCAAGCAAGACACGAAATTCAGAACAGCTATTTGTGTGCGCGAAAGACTTGCAGTAACTTTACGGTTTTTAGTATCGGGTAAGTAGGTACAGTTGATTGATAAAATGGCTAATTATATAAATTCTTTATTATTTTAAATATTTTACTTTTAATATCCCATAATTCGGGTTTGTTATGATACATGTCGATTAATTCTTCGATAAGACTTCTCTTTTCACCCACCATCGTTTCTCACCCATGTTAAACTAAATGCACTGACACTTATGTAGCTATAATAAAAAGTAGACAGTCGGTCAACTAAACCAATTTTTGTCAGCCGAGTTTGAACTTGTATGTAATAGTGTTTATACCTACGTATATAGATGTGTAGGACACATGTTACTGACACTTGAACTACATATTTCGTATCGTTTACTTTAGCGACACTTAGTGTCCGACAGAAATTTGTTGCAATATATGTCAGATCTAAACGTACCATTAGTTACAAATCCCGGGAGTCAAGTAAGCTTACTTTTGCAAGATGCTATACATATCTTCGGCAATATATACGGATTGCATGAAGTATTGCTACAAGATTTTAATGTAATTATATGATAGATAGGGAAGTACATATCACCGCGAAGCAAAGTAATTCTTTTTAGTATAACAGTTTAAAAGTAGGAGTAAGAAAAAGTAAAAAAATGATATCCAACAAATTGAATTATAGTTATAATAAAAAAAAAATTTTAATATAAAATATACCACAAAAAAAAAACAAAACAATCCTTAAAGACTTAATAAAAGAAAAGCCACCAAAGAGGTGATAAAAACTTACCATAAAATTATGAAAACGTTTATATGAAAAATACTCCCTAAAAAGTATAAAATATTAATAATAATGGGTACGCTATTGAATTAAATTAGTTATGAAATGCTTGAAAAACGTGATAAAAGCATGATTATTAGGGTAGACATTACAGTAGGTAATGTCTCAACGCATATTTTTATCCACTTTCCTGCTGCTCATAACTTTCCGCAATTTGGTATAGCAATTCTGGTAAATTTTACGTTTCTTATGCTCGGATACTTCCGGTTTGACAAGCGTATATACAGTTTCTTATTAAATTTTTTTTGCGTGAAATTTTCTAGACATTTTGTAATTTATTCTGCCATCTGATGCCTGAACTCAGTGTGATGGATGCAAGAAATCATATCTATTTTATTTAAAGAAAATAATCAAAATTATGAGAAAAATGCAAGCTCGTTCGCAAAAAGGGTAACCCAGGTAGTAGAGTACAGTTACTGGGAGAGTTCATGAACCTTGATAGCATTGTCTACCACTTCCTTCTTCTCACAGGGGAGGATTTGAACGAACAATTAGAAGACATTCCTTCAAGACAGTTTGTTGTAGACACCGAAGCGGAACATTACTTCAGGAATCGCTATCATAGAATCAGTAAAGTTCCACAATATATTAATAAGTTTATAATATCTTTGCAAATAACTTGTAGTTATTATTTTATTAGAATATATTTATTGTTAGCAGTGGTGACTACTTTACTTATTTCTGATACTTCACTCTCTTAAACATATATACTTACAAGCCTCCTTACTAAACCGCTCGTGCTACACCAACTACTACTACAAACACAAGCTACTACAACACAACATCACCAATTACATTTCATCAGTTATTCCCAATTTTTGTACTACATAGATACAATTTTATAATGTACACAGCGGTGTCCAAAAATAAAGTGAACAAAAACAGTGTCCATCATAACGAGGAACTAACATGCCTATCTACACATATCGCAGGAGGTATGTGTCGTATACAAATGATTTGATATGAAGTTTTGTAGGCAGCAAGTGAGTAATTAAGTGTATAAGCCTCCGAGCGGTATATAACGCAGTCAACGTGTTATATAAGCTTCATTACTCTATAATTTGCACAATTTAGTTTGTCACGGTTCTAGTGTATGGTACAGAGAATCGCGTCATATTCCACTTTTCTGGTATTTCTTCATCTACCCAGATCTGTTGAATGGAGGTCGTACATACAAGGCATACACTTACGATTTTCTCTTACTCCTGTTATAAAATTAACAATTTCCATGAAACCGGAAATTTTATTGATTTGCCCTAAAAAAATACATAGAAGTGTTGGGGATACATGTATCTAATCTGTAGGTTGCATTGTATAACAGAAGAATGTGCCAATAACATTGAACAAACGTAGCCGTTTTCTAGTAAATTCGAGGAAAAAACAACAACAAAAATTTGTGTCTCTGGCCATTACACAGAGGATTTTCATGTATCCAGGGGTGTTCTCCAAGGCGACTCAATATCGTCACTCCTATTCGCAATATTCTTAGATGATCTTGTGTATTATTTCATACATAATAATTGCAGTACCGTGGCCATTGATCACAAAGTGGGTATCGCCTCACTACTATATGCCGACGATGCGGCGTCCTTCTTTCAAACATCTTTGTAGAAGCTCAAAAGAAATTGAGAATTCTGGAAGATTATTGTACCCTAAATCAACTGACGGTTAATATTAATAAAAGCAAAAGTACTTATATTTAAAAAAGGCCATGGTAGGTCCGCTAAAGAGGTTCTATTTTATAAAAACGAGCCACTGGAAACAGTAAGCTCGATTAGATATTTGGGAATTATTGTCTCCAACTTTGGTTTGTTTAGTCTCGCCACCAAGGAAAGGATTGCTAAAGCAATCATTGCATCCAGCGCTGTGCGAGATATTTCAGCGAAATGTTACTCCGACTCTTCGGCCGCCAAAATTCTTTGAAAGTATGGTTCGTTCGGTCCTGCTATACGCCAGCAAGATTTGGGCACTGAGATATCTGGATGACATAGAAATAGTCCAAAGTAAATACTTTAAAGCTGTTATTATGTTATGGCCGTCTTGTACACCCGGTTACCTGTAAAGCTGGAAACGGGGCCAGAGTAATCTAAAATTAAGTGTTTTTCAAATTGGCTATTAAATGGTGGCTGAAACTGCTGAACATGCCAGGCAACAGATACCCCCAAATCTGTTTTAAAAAAAAACTTACGCAGTTAGATTCTCAGGAGTCCAACATTGTCAAATTTAACTGGGCTACACAACTGAAAATCATTATACACGACTTAGGTTTATATTCAATATGGCAGGAACATATCCATTTATTCTAAAGAAAACCATGGGTCAGATATTCGAAAAATATAAACTGTCTTTACTTCAGACAGATTATAGAAGGATGCATCTAGTTACTCGACTTTATATAAAAGAACTGACGGGCGATATGTATTCCTCTCCACCGTCATACTTATCGTTAAATATGCCATTCAATAAATGCCTTTTAATTAGTCAACTAAGAATTAGTTCTTCCTTTTTGTTAACTTTCTACATAAATAAAAATAAATATGCCCTAGGAGAAAAAGATGTGTGTGTCTTGTGTTTTAAGTAAAAAGAAACTGCTAAATCATATTTTTTTAAACTGCCCTTTTTATAAATTCTATAAAGAGAAATATTTAAGTTTATATAAAGAAATTCATGTTGCCTCTTTACTAAATATAAGTAAGTATGAACATTTAGAAAGTATATTTCACTTTTTTACACATTCTTTAAAACTGAGGCATTTTTTGTTAACAAATGATTAATCTGGTTTTGTTATAATGCTACTTTGAATTTATTTAAAAGAAGTTTGTTTAGTTTGGACAATTTGTTTTTTTTTCTGTCTCTTTTACCGAACTGTATATTTAATACTATTGTACTATAACTCTTGTGAACAATAAGTATGTCATGCTGAACTCAGCTGTAAAGTACATGTACTCAACAGTTTCAATAATAAATATAAAAAATAAATAAATAAATAAATAAATTCGAGGAAAAAAAAATAAAGAAAAACTCAAAAATCTATTCTGTAAAGCCGCATTTCCGGTCGATTAACCAATTTTCTTCAATTTTGGATTTCTAGTAACGCTCCTAATTTTTCACAATATTTCATAAATAGCCGTACTATAAGTTATAATGAAGTGGTAGTTAAAAGTAAAGCTTAGCATTGCTTCAGCACCAGAACCGCAAAAATATTCTTTTCCTATGCGAAAAAAAAAAAGCTTCAAAATAAAAGTGATAGGCATTTGTGTATAGATAATATACAAAGTTTTTTCAGCTATCCCGCCTATAAATGTAACAACAGCGATAGGAAGAAGACAAAAGTTAAGGAGTTATGACTGTCCATCTCCAATGTTTGGTCGAATATCAAGAACTACCAAAAAGGCTGGGAAGAACATTGGGTGTAAATTAATAAGTTTTCTCTCTCTTAGAAAATGGTTTTTGATGACTCCAAGATGCAGATGACACTCCCAAAAATTAAAAAAAAATCTGGTGTGATACACCCACATGTCTTTCTCTCACTCCTGTTAATATAATTATTTACAAAATGAAAAATTGGATAGAATGGACCTTGGACAGAATAAATTGATCTAATAGATTCCTTCGTGCTCTGCCTTACGCGTAAGCGTCAATATGTAAATATTGACGAGCCTAATAAGTGGACTAAAATTGGGGAAAATTTTCCTGGGTAGCCAGAGCCAAATTGGATTCGTTTCCTACTTAAAGGCTGGTGAAATGTAATTGGTGTGCTGTTGTTTAGTGTAGTAGGAGTAATTTGTGGCGTGAGCGGTTTTGTAAAGGGCTTGTGTATATAAGTACAGTAAAGTACAAAGTAAAGTATATAAGTTTAAGAGAGAAGTATCAGAAATAATCAAGAGATCAAGAATTTAGTACTTTTCAATAATACAATAATATGCTTATTAATATACTGAAACTAGCTATGTTTTAACTTATAATTGGCACTGATGCTAATATAGCGATTCCTTAAGTGTTCTGGTAGAATGTCTGTTTCAGACTGTTTTTGTTTGAAAGCAGAATATAGACTGTTCTTCTTTGAAAGCAGAATACAGAGTGTCTTGAAAGAATGCCTTCTCTTGTTAGTTCAATTCTTCTCCTTTGAGAAGGGCAAAAGACAAAGATGACAGAATTCTATGAACTCTTCTTGTAACTGTAGTCTTCTATGTAATTGGTGATATTGTGTTGTTGTAGTAGTAGCTTCTGGCGTGGGCGGTTTTGTAAAAGGCTTGTGTGTATGTTTAAAGAATGAGAAGTATTAGTAAATAAGCAAGAAATCACCACTGTTTTTTAAATAAATATATTCTCTAAGCGAATTTAATTGCTTTACAATATTCACAACTATGTGCTTATTAAATCAATTGCTTATCTAGAATAAAATGCTAAACTCTACAACTGGCACTGAATTTAAGAGCACAATTCCTGAAGTGTTCTGGTTGGATGTCTGGTTCAGACTGTTCTGGTTTGAAAGCAGAATATACCCTGTTTTTCTTTGAAAGCAGAATACAGACTGTCTTGAAAGAATGCCTTCTCTTGTTAGTTCAATTATTTTCCTTTGAGAAGGGAAAAAGACAAAGGTGACAGAGTTCTATGAACTGTTCTTGTAACTGTAGTCTTATACCTGGGTGTACCCTTTTTGCCAGCAAGTGTTAGAATATTCTTGAAATAATATTTTTCACATAAAATATATTTCTGGCATCCATCACATTGGCTTGTATCTCTTTTAAACCTTGGTTTGAAGAGTTAAGATGGGGAAGAGGCATTTTTATACCACGATAATGCGATTGAGATTTAATCATAACCTCACCAAGCCGGACCTTTATAAAAATACACATCTTAAATAGTCCGAAATGCGATTGTGGTAACAGGAAGGATGGCGATATCAACCATTTATTTTTTAGCTGTAACATACGTAAATACTAAAAAAAAAAAAAAAAAAAAAAAAAAAAAAGTTTTTATCCGAACCAATCCGAGTATGTACTATTTCCTTGTAGCGCAAAAAGCATATTGGCACTAATAGAAAAGGAGGCGCTTCTTTGCATATACAAGTTCATAAAAAAAAATATAAGTCAGATTCGGAATTATTTTCCGGTGTACTTCGGTATAGTTCTGTGTACATTTCTCTCATACTAGACACCATAACTACATAACATAATATACGCAGGCATTAACCATAAAATTGCTTCAGATATCATTTGAGCCGTTTTTGAGAAAACTGCGAAAAACTGAGGGAAAAAAACATTCAGTAATGTCGCACATTTGGGTGATGAATTTCACCCTTAACATTGTGTCAGATGCCGAAACGGAATGCCAACTTTGAGCTGCCTACGATTTTTTATTTTTAAGATATTTTGTTCACACACCCATATAGACCATTCGCTAAAAATTTTTGTTTCTTACTCAGGAGACCTTAAAACATATATATCTGGAAAATCGCAATTTCAAAAATTTTACACGATTCCAATCTTTCTCCTTACTAGAAGGAAGATTTTTTTTTAATTAAGGTGCGTCAACATCTATGGTCATTGGCGCCCAGAGCCTTCTCAGTGCACTGCCGGCCTCTGGACAGTGTTCTCTCGTTACAGACAACATTGTCCATCACCGGATAGTGAGCTGTAGAGGCTCCTAGGAAGAAAAAAATCTAAGAAGTAAGCAGTGGACTCAAACCCGGGTCCTCCGCGTGGGAATCCAGTGCGCTAACCACTCAGCTAATCCCTTCCCTCTAGAAGGAAGCAAAAGTAGAAAGAACTGATGGTTAATTGTAGTACTATCAAAAGAAACTAACTTGGGTTTAGGCAAGAAACAAATGAGATATCCGGTCCACACAATTTGGAGAATAGGATGGGCTTGATGCCGATAGATGTCTTCTATTCAAAGTTAGGCATTTTTATTTTTTTTTTGAGGGTTCTGTACTGCGACCATTATTGATCTATTGTACCCCCTCTGGTGCCGAGGATGAGCTGATCATAACAGCACCCTCTGCAGGTTAAGCTCCCTAAGGAATCCCAAAATCCCGGAAGGTGGGTATTTCCTCCTCCCCTATCTGGTAACGGCCCAGACTACTAAATCTTCTTTAAATGACGGCATCACAGTCTATGAGGAGATGTATCGGAGTTTCCTCTACCTCTCCACAGAATCTCCATGTGCCATCATCTTCTAGGCCAAGCTTCCTCAGGTGTCTCCTGAGTCTGCAATGGCCCGTAAGAATACGGATCCTGTTCTTACTCAGACTGATGCAGGCTTTCAAACTTTCCTGGCTATAACCACCCAGACAGACCTTGGCCTGTCTCAGTCCCAGAATGGTGTTCCAGAGACGAGCTCTTTTCACCACCTCCTCCTTCTTGATTTCTTCTAAGAGTACTTGGTCGCTGACTCCAAAAAAGGGCTCTGGCCCAATGAGAGGAGATACAGCCTTCTTTTGCCAAGGTGTCGGCTACCTCATTGCCTTCCACGCCGACATGTCCCGGCACCCAATATAGGGTAACTTTATTTCTTCTGCCTAAATCATTGAGCTTACCTAGGCATTCCCATACCATTTTAGACCTGATAACATAAGAACACAATTTGGAGAATAGGATGAGCTTGATGTCGATAGATATCTTCTATTCAAAGTTAGGCATAATTATTGCTAACCATTTGAAATTCGTCAAAATTGCCACCAAGGATAATCTGCTGAAACCTCATATTGTGATAATATTACGTAAGAAGCCAAAAAAAGGTTCAATGATACTTAATAATCTCAGCCTCGAAAACAGTGGCCATTTCCCAAGTCACAAAGCCCCTGCACTAAGATCCTGCTCTAGACAAAACAGTTTCATTCTGTCTGAAGCCATTAGAGTAATAGCAGATAAATACCAATACTTTCGTCCATTAAACCTTTGAGGATATCCGACCTCGCAGCCGTTGTGGCCAAACAAGCCACGTATTGGCCACATATCCCTGCTATCTTGACATTTCTCCCTATAATCCACATCTGGCCGCCACTCAATTGTCCGTAGAGTATCTGATCTTGACTAATTTCTCAAAAATCCTATATAAGCTCTCCCCCTTCTCTCTTTCTCTCTAAATGTATGTGTAGAAAAATATTTGCAAAAACCTGAAGAAAACTTGTATTGAAAATAAAAATTGCCTAAATATTACTGTAATATTTAAATACGCTAATTGTATTCAAGCTATAGAAAAGACCAAGAAAAGCATAAAATCGCTTTCAAAACAATAAACAAGTAACCCCCCCCCCCCTTCCAGCTATAAAAAATAAAAACTTTTACTAAATTAATTTACAAACACAACACACACAGACACACAGCTTACACAAATATATATTATAAGATAATGTTATTTGCAGTTTTCATTTACTTTGTAACTGATATTATCTATGTTTTTGTCTTTTTAACTCTTTTTAATTAATGTTCGTTGAAGCGGTTAGATAAGTTCATTGTTCAGTTGGGCTTTGTGCGGATTGTTACTTTGGTGACGCCGCATTGTCTTCCAATACAATGATAATACAAAAAATATTATATATATATATAATGTTAACATTTGGAAATTCAACTCTGTTTATATTTATTTTGTCAGTAACTAAATATTTGTGTGCATTAAAGTAGTTGATGTTCATATTATCTAGTTAGCTAAAATTGTTCATTTTTTTACATTCACTCGCAGCTGTAAGAAGTACTCAGTTGGAAAAAAAATAAAAAAAACAATGTGGCACAGAGAATATTGTAAGGAAAATGCATGATAATGTAGAAAGACTTGGTTGTTTTTAAGCATCAGTGAAGCCATGAGCACCAAACCCACAAAGGCTTCTACAGCTCTCGCCCTTGCTAGAATCGTATAGAATAAAAAAAGAAGGACTGATACAATTACCGCGACCAACAAGGATTTATTGTGAAATCTCCCGATTAACATAGATCAATTGCATGCTCAGCGTATGTACGCAAGTCTAGTGCTCGGAAGCAAGCTCCGAGAGGCGCCTCCATATAGCCCACTGCCGCCAGCGATTCATCCCCTAGTTCAAGAAATCTTATTCATGCCAGCTCCTCGCAGTAACATGGAAAGGTGTTTCTTCCTCAGCCAAGCAATGTTCTGCAATAATCACTATTAGCCAGTCCCAATAGGGTCATATGTTTCCTAAGCCTACAGGGCCAATCAACAAACCCATCATAATCCTAAAGGCCGCGCACTCCTAGTTGAGCACGTTTGCCATAAGCTTCTACGAGGTTTCTCTAATGAATGTGGTTTTCCAACACCAAGCCTCTGATTTGTTTCGAACCCAGAACTTAAAAATGATTTTATCAATGCTCTGGGCAAATCGCGGAAAAATTCCGGACCCATGAAAGGGTTAAACCTTCATGAAAGGTCTAGTTGGGGGAGGGTCAGTTCATCTGCTTTTTCACAGTCTATAAACATGCTCCGACATCCAGATAGAGTCATCTTAATAGAATTATCCACCTAGGTGAGGGTTTGAATAGAATTCCATACCTAGCTTACATCTGTTTCTTAGGATATTTTCTGCTATTCCTTCAAGAGAAAGATTCCTTCCTTAAACTGGGCGATGAATTGCTAGCAGCAACGAACTTTATGCAGGTAGCTTTGAGCCTGCATGAGCCCAATCACGTAATTTCACAACAGAATCTTCTGAGTCGCAGCGGACCGTTGGAACTCTGCTTCTTTGGCACTGACTAGCTTCACAACCTGCTAGTCGTATACAAACCAGGGAGAAGCACATGAAAATAATTGGGAAATGGGTAAAACTCCCAGAATTGAATATGGAATCAGACCAAATAAACGCCACCTATCACATTTCAAAAAGCCACTAACGGATGAGGATTTTAATTATCACACCGATTAAAGAAAAATTTAATCATGACCTAAACAAATGATTAGAGGATTAGTGCTAGTGCTGGAATTGGCATTTTCATTAAAAGTGCCGGTATTGGCATCAGTAATATCTCTTGGGAAAAATCCATCAATCTTTTCCAGCAGAAATGCGGTGGGGTGTCAGATCAAAAAAATCTGTTGTGGAATACTCACACAACTTTCTCCTACTGCAATTCACATAGTTTTGATTGGTTGATTTATTTATAGGGGCATTACCTAGTTACAAATTTCACACATAACTGAAAATGTACCTAGGAAATATTTTGTTTGCGGTTTCTATGGTAATTATCACATGTCGCATCCCAAAAAATTTTTCCTCCAAAGTTTTCTGCCCTTCCAATGCCTATCACTTAGTCCACTCACTGCCATACTTTCCAAAGTCTTCTATCTCGCTTAGCTGTCCTCGATTTCGCCTCCTAGATTCTATACTAAAAAGGATACTTTTCTGAGCGCCAACGATTTCTGCTATTACATCTGGCACAATCAAATCAAGAAAATCCTCCAAAATATAATTAGGCAAAAAAAAAAAAAACAACAAATATTTCCAGTATACCGACTTTTAGAAAAATGTTTGGCATTACAAATGACAACACAGTCTAGGATTGAGGATTGAGAATGTTTTCACTATGTTTGCTACCTAAATTACTCTTAAGATATTTCCCTGAAATATTTTAGTACTGGAAGTTGTGAAAACCACTCTTAACTGTTTGTAAAGTGTCAAACCCATGGTTGACGATCTGTACAGAGAAGCTAAATTCAGTACTAGAACTGAAGATGAAATTCATTAGCTCTCTGTAAATGAGTTAACTAAGAACTCTGGCTAATATTAAACTTCAAACTTAATATATACCATGTTAAGTCACGTGGCAGGTCAAAAACCACTTACAAGATGAAGGTTAAATGTCTATATATAAAAATCTGAAGTGAAATACTCAAGAGATTTTTTCTTATTACCCATTCAAATAGTTATTATTAACAGAGTTCCTTAAGACTAGGAATTTTTTACTATATGCATATTAAATGACAGACTTACGAAGATATGCTACCTGAAACTCAAAGAGAACACACGAATTACTGGAATCTATTAAATATAATTGGTACACCCAAATAAATGAGTTACTCTTAAAATTCAACAAAAACCATATACTTTTGGAAACTGATCCATACAAATTTAAAAAAGAAGTGAGTAAAGTTCTAGAAGCTTATGCAGATTTCTTAAAAACCAAAGATTTAGAATTCCATAAATCTGTCTAAATATAATTCTATTTACCATCATATTTACGACCAGAACAACACGTTTCAATTATACGCACAAACAGATATTCCATTAAAAAATAAAAAAAATTACTTTCTCAGATTAGATTATCGAATAAATATCAGATAAAGATAACATTTAAAAATATCTAGTATATGTCATTAAATCTAATGAGATGTGTACGATTTGTAATCAGAAAGTCATAGAAGACCTTTATCACATCGTTGTGAAATGCCCAAATTTATCAACCATTTAGGAATCACTTCATCCCTTACGTATGCGACATGTCACCCGAACGCTTTACTGAATTATTAAAAGCAAATGATAAGAACCATCTTAAAAACTTTATTTTAAATTGTTTAAAAATAGGTGCGTTTATAAATTAATGAATAAATTAGTTTGCCTTCTTGCTGTTTAATTTTGTATTTGCCCGTTTAGTCGGTTTATTCATATAAAATTAAATAAGTA
>JAAEAF010009043.1:0-45461 GCA_011037195.1 Triatoma infestans
TGCATGCCATTAGTGAGAGATATTGGCCTTGTGCACACTATATGAAGTTATGGAAAAAAGAAGGAAAACTTCATGCCACTACATTGGTCAGTGCCTTCGGTTTATGGTAGCTAGATAGATTGTTTGTTGTTGGCGAAATATAAATAGAGAGGTCAGTGACATTGTAGCTCACTGGGGATACAAGAAGTGGAGATTGATTAAAGATATTAGATTAGGTCAACACTCTTAGATGGTGGTTGGGATGTCTTTATGGTTTTAACGTCTTTACCGTTACTGGCCCCATTATAATAGCAATAGTAAGAGTTTACTATTGTTATTGTAATGAATATATCTATTCATTATATAGAATATTTTTGAATATTTATTATTGAATTATATGAATATTATAAGTTATTATATGAATATTTAAATTGAATTAGCGTAAAAGTTTACAAAATTATTTTTATAGGGTATACGAATTGTAATAATAGAAATCAACTCCTTTAGATAAGAACAAAATTCTCAGAAACATCTAATGATATTACATAAAGAGTCGTATCTTTATACTAACTGTATATTAACTGGCTAAAGAGGAAACTAAGTTTGATCTCAAATACGGTCCACCATTTTGAATAAATCACTTTCTTAGCAAACTACTTTGTCGTTGAATAGAATAAAGACTACTATCCTCTTGAATGCTAATATTTGGTTATTGTTACAGAATCTGATTATTTTTGAAAAGTTAAAAAGAAGTTTAAACCTTGATAATTTACGTAATAAAATCTTATCTGAATCTTCCAGATTCTATCACTTCTTGATATTAACAAGCATCAATTAGCTTTGTTTGTACTTTAATAATAATAGAAATTTTATTTGTTATCAGGTCAATGCTCTAAACAAACGGTTCGGTCGAACATCAAAATATAAACATTTACAAATATTGATATCACTAATACAAAAGTAAAAATAAAATACAATTAAATGTTGTTACGAAAATAAAATAAAAACAAAACAAAACTCTTTATATTATTCGTTCAACAAAAATGATCTTCATTTTAGCATTCCAGCAAAATAAATAATAAAATAAGTTTCTTGTATCTGTAAGATTTATAGAACGAAAAATTAAAGGAAAATCAATTGATTGAAGGATTAATTATTAATTGTAAATAATGAAACCTCAATAGGGTGTATATTGGACAGGGATAATAAAAGATGGAATAAGTTTTCTGATTCTTGTTTGTCACAAATACTACATAAAATCTATGGGATTTATTTTGTATGTAATGCCAACAGTGATTACTTTATTAATAAATTTTGAACTCAATCTGAATTGGGCTAATAACTTTGTGAATTTAAATGATATATTGTAATTCAAGTAACACTGTGGCTTGTTGATTTTTAACATACAGTACAGAATAAATTAAACTAAAATTAAATCTATTTACACAATCAATATCTTGCTCAAATAGATAACTCCTGCAAAATGTCAAAATATCATATTTTTTTTTATTTATTTCTAAACTGCTCAAGATCTTTTATGGCCAGCAATTCAGAAAGATCAATACAATTAAATACATTCATTACACACAGAAATCCAATTGTATTTTCTTTTTTCGAAATTTACAATCTGCATTACATATATACAATGAGTAAATAAGATGTTGAATAGATGAACCTGTAAGCTGTGAGAAGCTAGGAAGAGAGAAACTACCCAGCGGTAGCACTCTCTATGGGATACCAGTAGCACTGATCAGTCCTGAAGGAAATCTCTGGGCCACTGGCGTTTCAAACGGCGAGGTGGATTGTCAGGGATGTAGTGGAGGCTAGAGATTGTACAAAGGGATTACAGCAAATGAAGAGAGTATATGGAGTTTACGATATTTTGTCTTGGCAAGTTGTTGTACGAAAGGGATGTTGAGAACATTATGGACCTTAAGGTTTGAGACATAGAAAGGAGCATCAACTAGCTGTCGAAGTAGCTTAGATTGGAAATTCTGAATGGTTCGTAAGTTTGTAGGCTTAAGTCTGTAAGTCCAAATTCGTTTGATTATAGAAATATATATCAGTCTTTGGATTTCTGTAGGTAAATTTGGATCGTCTTCCCTTAAGTCTGTAAAGAAGTTTGGCCCTTTTAGTCAAGGCTAGTCTTTAGGGGTTCCACGTGAGTCTTTTGTCAATGAAGAGCCCAAGGTAGCGCAACCACGTCTTTTAGATGGAGAGGATTGTGATTGAAGAAGAATGGAGGACAGGAACCCCGCCGGAGAATAAATGTGGCATGTTGGCATTCTTGTGGGTTCATTTTAATTTCCCATTTTTTCGCCCCTGATTCTATGGTATTTTATTGTCTGTATAATTGTTCTATGGTAAATGTGTATTGCGAGAAGCCGATAAGATGTCAGCACTTGTAGCGAGTATGGCTGTATCATCTGCATATGTACAAGGTAGTGGGGATGGACTTGTAGGTATGTGTGGTGTAAAAACTGTGTAGAGGATGGGACCAAGTATTCTCCCCTGCTGCACCCCTGCCCTCATTGATGAAAAAGAAGTACCTCAGTACCACAGTACCTCAGCTGAGATACTGTGCCACGACTGGCCTGAAAGGACCTGTCTGATAGATAAGAACGCAGAATGGGAAAATTGGTAGAGGGAAGACACTTTTTCAATTTGTAAAATAAATCAGGATGCCATACGCGATCAAAAGCCTGGGTAACATCTACAAATGCAATACTGCTTTCTTTCCAGAGCTAAAGCGATCTCATCTACTCCCCTGTGACACTGTTGAATTGTGCTATGTTTCCTTCTGAAGCCAAACTGGTGGTTAGACACAACTCCAAGCTCCGCAAATATGGAGCTGATGCGCTTTAGAAGTAGTTTTTCGAGAACTTTCCCTAATGTCGAAGTACCACGGAATACTTCCACAATATTGGAAATTATGTAGTACGAAGAACAGAGTTGTATATAGGTAAGCTATATAAGAGCTTTTCTTGGAAGATGATGAAGAATTTCAGAAGTTATGAGGTCATAGCCGAGAGATTTTCTAGAAGGCAGTGATTTGATGATGTATTTAATGTCTGAGGGAGTAAATGCTTTAGGCGGTAGTGAGAGAGGAATAGTTCGGATTCTATTTCCGCCGTATGTAAAACATCTGTCACATTTGGGTGAGGTGTAAAGACGTTGGTGTTGAGCAAAAAGAGTGGCTACGTCCTCGTCTGATCTCGCCCAGGTCCGTCCTCTCGTCTAAGTGGTGAGATATGTATTTATGTGTTAGCAGTCGGCGTTTAGCTGCCCATAGAGATTTTCGATCTCTGTCGTCAGTTTTGAAGTATCAAATTTTTGAGTTCTCAGCGTTTGTAAACTCCGTTTCAATTGTCTTGTTAGTCTGGCATAAGTCGTTTTATCACGTTGCCAGATGGCTCGGACTCTCTTTTGTTCCCAGATCAGTAGATGTATTTGAATAGGAAGGTTGTACTGTTTGGTGTAGGTGTTTCGGTACCAGAAGTGAGTAGTTAATTCCCAGATAGAAGTGTATTGATTTACTAAAAGTATGTACTGCCTCGTCTAATTCGTCGGCTGTTTTTAAGGAAAGCGACAAGTTCAGTTTACTTTCTAGTATAGTCTGATAAAGTCCCAGTCATTTGGTCCAGTAATTAGTGTCAGGCGGGCGGGAAGTACTTTAGGTGTCCCAGTAAGAACTAACAGTACAGGACTGATGGTCTGAAGAGAGATCTGTAAGTAAATAGACATACGTTAATTTGAAAAATTCTGAGAAGTAACGAAAAAATCTAAAATGTCAGGCAATTTAGAGAGATCTGTCGGCCAGTACGTTGGTTGGTCAGGAGATAGTACTTGGTAATTAGAGGCAGTAAGAAAGTTGATAGTCTCCGTTCTCTAGGGTTAGCTGTGAGACAACCCCACTGCAGATGCTTGCGTTGTAGTCCCCTCCTCCTCTAGGTTGCGAAAGAATGGCCTGAGTTCTTGAGAATAGATGGCTTTATTAGGAGGGCAGTACACTGCAGCCACGTTCAATGAAAATGGATGGCAAGACAGAGTCACTGCTATGGACTTAAGAGAATCGGACTGTTCTATTGAGTAATGATTAAAGTGGAACGGATGAGAATGGCAGCGCCACCATGGGCTGTGCCGACCGGGTGGTCTGCTCTGTTAGTGGTGTAGTCGGTTATGTTACATTACGATAGTCCAGTGAAGTGTGTTTCTGTTATTAGCGCAACGTCAATTTGTTTGTCATGCAAGAAAATATCTAGTTCGTCTCTGTGGGTACTCGGCCCGTTTGCGTTCCATTGAAGGATTGCAAGTGAATGAGGAAGATTGTTAATTGAAGAGGGTGAGTTCATTTTGTAAGTCTAGGAATGAGATCAGTAATAAGTGTTGCAAGAAACCTGATGAGTGATTTGAATCCTGAGATGAAGGAAATCAAATCATGTCAGTAGTGAAAGGTGGGCAGTTGGTTGGTGACCCTGTACCCCCGCGGAATGATGCCAGTGACTGGTAGATGGCTGAGAAGGTGACTGTGGAGGCTCCTTCTGTGATAGTGGAGGAAAGTCTGTCGGTTTAGGCAGAGGCATTCCTTCATTTCTTAGAGGAGGTTGCGAACAGCGGCCACTTTGTGCCGTTTTTTTTCCGAAGGCGCTGTAACTCTATATGAATTTTACAGCGCTTATAAGAAGCGGGATGTCCTTCCTAGCAAAGACCACAAGTTTTAGAGATATCTCGAGGCTTTGTGCATTAGTGGTAAATGATATCCAACACACTTTACACACCTTGGCCTATGGTTACAGTACGTTTTGCTGTGGCTATACTGTTGGCATCGCTTACACTGGAAATGCTCTGATGTTTTGTAAGGTTCCTCTACCTTGATCCTTGTGTACACTAACGCTTTAATATTGAAAATTTCTTTATTTTTCTATTGAGTTTCCAGGTCACGAAGAATAGAGGAAGTTGGATATTTGTAGTGGATGTTTCTCAATTGTCACCTTTTTGACCATGTGACCATTTTTTTTCCAGATCTTCCTGCATGGTCTCCGCGAGTATGGTGTGGTGTAGGTTTCTCAGTACCACCCTGAAAGCCTTATCTTGTTTCATCTGATAAGTGTGGTACTGAGCTTGATTTTCTTGTAGATATTTTGAATTTTATTGTTATAGACATCCACAGTTTTAGTGCATAGAATTACATTATC
Organism: Triatoma infestans; assembly: GCA_011037195.1. Taxonomy (NCBI): domain Eukaryota; kingdom Metazoa; phylum Arthropoda; class Insecta; order Hemiptera; family Reduviidae; genus Triatoma; species Triatoma infestans. The sequence continues at coordinate 5,175 of JAAEAF010009043.1, forward strand.
TACTCGTGATTTGCAGTCAAAGGTCGAGGCTCCAAGTAGTTGCGTTAATGCTTTGCCAAACTGTAGGTAGTCATTTACATTTGAAATATAAAATTGGAGTAGGTTTTGGTGACTTGCTAGCTGATGTAGGTTCTCTTGAGGTGTTTCTTGCTCAACGGCGCAAAAGGGTTTGGGGTGCAAAAATTTGACAAAGCATTAGTCAGGCTTGTCGAGGGAGATGCCCTCGACATCAAAGGAGTATGTCTCTAGCGGATCCAGGATTGTAGAGACTGTGTGCGCGTCAGTTTACTACTTTTTTTGATCAATAGATTTTTTTGCTCTTCTTTGAAGGTTTACATTATTTTATGGGGGGTAAATAATTCTTAAATACCAGCACTACTTGGCCGTTTTGCAGTTTTATTTAATGAATTTGTGGTGTAACTATTTTTTGCGTTATAATTATTTTTATTATTATTGTTAAAAAAACATTATTTTCATTTTGTTTTATTGTCACTGCTTGAATCATATTGTATCGCAGCCACTGGTGCCATCTAGGAGAGAAAGCAGGTACCTTAAGTTCTCCTAGTGGCCACTAGGGAGCGCTGGCTTTAGCTCTCTAAAGTGTCTAGTCTAGAAGAATCGAGAAAGTTCTAGATACTTCTCCACCGGTATAAATGGTAGCACAACTGAGAGTCTAGGAGAGTTTTTTATTACAAACTAAGTGTACGTTTGTGAAAAGTGTATAAAAAGAGAACAAAGTGAACTTTTGTGGTTTAAACTGAGAATTAATTATTATTAAGTGTTATACTTATAATTTATTGTGTAAAACAATAAATTGGTGTTTGTCTTATTGAAGATTAGAGTATTTTATCTATATGAACCCACTTAAAACTAGTTGCAGTAGCTAGTTTAGAGAGAAAAATGTTTCCTTAGAACAATATGTTACAATATGTTTCCTTTAGAACTAAGTATCCAGTTAAAGTTAATAGTTTTAAATTAAAACAAAACTTACCTAACCTACAAAAATTAAAGTACTAGAAAAAAAAAAATTACAACATGGTCCTTTTCAGTACATTTTCAATGTCCAGTAACAAAAACGATAAAAAAAAAAAAAAAACACTTTTAAAATTCACTATTACAACAAAAATAATTCACATTATTTCTCACATAATAAGCTAAAAGTTTACAGAACAAAAATCGCAAAAAACTGTCACCAGCTGAACTTCCAGTTGTATTTAACATTTGAAATTTTATGTGGACAAACACAGGAACGAATATCTATTGGAGGGCATAGATTTTAATTTATACAACCAATTGATTACTAACTACCTATACCCGTATATCCCATACTTAATGTGCACTGCTCGAACTTTCAGACGAAATTAGGGGTATACCGTGGCAATACCAATTAACTTTTTTTTTTTTTTCTTTTTTTCTTTTTGGCAGCCACATTTTTCAAATAGCTAGTTAGTTTTTGTTTTTCCACTCCCAGTAGTGTCCGATCACCGAGTAGATATCAATCATCTCTCTAAATTTCTTCACATATTTCATAGTTTGCACAAGAATATATTTAGTTCGCAGCAATAGTTTGAATTAAAAAAAGGAAAAAAAAAATGAATGTATTATATATATATATATACAGTTTTGTGGGTATCTTACACAAATTATCTGACCCTCAATACCAACAATGCATCTATTGCCAATGTATATTCATTTATAATATCAATTTATGCATTACCAATTTATAGCTAGGTACAGTTGATACTAAATTAAACACTCAAAATGTTAATCAAAATATAATTGGATGGTGGATATATATATAAAGCCAGAAAGGTGGTAACCATATCCAATTGTGCACAGCTCATTATAGAGGAAATAATTTCTAGCAATGAAATACCAAGTGGACAAATGATGAAATGCAAATTGTGTGTCATGTTTGTTTGTAGTACATTTCAAGTAAATACTATTCACGTTTATCTAATGGACGCTTGCCAAATCTGTTAATTATTTCAGTTTCATTTATACCTACTGACATACTTTCTATACAGTGTTGATATTAACATAATTAACTACCCGGTACGGTTAATTTAACCTATACAATATAATAAGGTTTGTTATTAATAATACTCAACTTATCAAGTTAACCGTATCACATATTATGTAGGTGGTGGGATATGCTAAATAATAGAAGAGAAGTGATATCTTGAGAGTAATTCCAAGAACACATTGAATAAACGGCTACTATTTATCATAGCAACTCTATGTTTACAATTCAGAACTTATTTATCATCAATACAATAACAACATTCATAATACAATAACATTCGCAACTGAACAGAACTAATCATAATAAAAACTTTCTTGTCCTTTAAATCGCGACAACTAGCAACTCATCGATTAGTAAAATATCGACGACAGCTCAAACATCGATTTCCAGCGCACCCCCCTCATAATTCTATTTACTCCCATACATGTATACAGGGTGTCCCATTTAAACGGCCCATTTTTGAAATAACACTTAAACGAAGCAAGATATCTAAAAAGTGAACATAACGTTTGTTGAAGTATTTCGCTCTAGTTTATCATGGAGTTCATGTTTCTTGATTTCATTGCCGCCTTACACCTCAATTTGGTGGCAGAAAGTGGCCATTACCTTTTGACCCCTACTTTTTACTACTGTATTGAAAACTATTTTAAAAAAATGAAGAAAAATGCCGTTAATTTCACTTCAATATTACAAATCTCTGCCGAGATTTTCAACAATAAAGATTAAATTTTAGTCATATTTTTCCTATTATTCTGTTTCATAAACTAAAATTAAAAGAGTGTTTTTCTTATTAATTTCCAATAAATAAGAGAGTTCAAATGCTGTTAAAACTTAAAAGCTATTTTAAAACCATAAGGGACTTAAAAATCACATAAAACATCATTAAAAACCAAACAATATTCAGTTTATTTAGAAAAATCGATAAAACCATATTTCCTAATTATTCAAAATGACTTCCTCGGCTTAAAAGGCACAAACCTAGTCACTGTCCAAGATATGAAGTTCCTAAACTAATTATCATGTCTACCGGAATTGCTAAGCAGGTTTGGGTTAAGTTTTCCCTAAGGGCTTCTGGAGTTATTGGTTCCTTAGTATAATTTTTTTTTTTTTAAATATCCCCAAAGAGAAAAATCAACAGGGTTTAAATCTGGCGATCTGAAAAGCCACCTTACCGGTCCCAGTCGCCCGATCAAACGGTTACTGAACATCTGTCTGTTAATATTTAGTGCGAAATGATTGGAGACAAAACGATTGGCCCATACTTTCCGCCAGGTACCTTAAATGGGCAAAATACGCTAATTTTATTCGCCAAGAGTTACAACAGTTGCAGGAAGATGTGCCATTAAATTTCAGAACAAGAATGTGGTTCCAACAAGATTGTTGTCCCGCGCACTATGCCTTAGTGGCGAGGAGAGTAGCGAATGAGATGTTCAGTAATCGCTGGATTGGGAAGCAGGGACCAACAAGCTGGCTTTCAAGATCGCCAGATTTAAGCTCTCTTGACTTTTTCTTTGTCGATAGATTAGATTAGATTAGATACGGGGGTGGGGGCGAACCTCATTCCACTGCGACCTGCAAGTCGAGGTCTATTGTGGATCCCCTTAATTATAGCACAACCCCCAGCATTGCCTTCCTTATCAATCTTAGCAAAGCTGAGAGCCGCTCCGTCATGAAACTTCTAGCTTCCGGATTGCCTGTCCCCAATTGAAGAAACCTAATCCCGCCAGGCCGGCGCACTCACAAAGGATGTGCGCCGGGGTTTCTTGCTCTACCTTGCAGAATCGGCATACCGCACTATCCGCAAGTTGGAGATGGTGCATGTGTCTGTTCAGCCTACAATGCCCTGTTAGTAGACCCACAATTAGCCTTATATCCCTTCGGGTATGCTACTGGTCTGGCTCAGTAGATCTCTGGTAAATTTATGCAAATGTCTTTTGATGAAGAGCTTTGCCTGCCTCTGTCCTGGTGTTCTCTCCCACCAACGCAGACGCTGATCTTCTATCCAACCCCTGTTAGAATTTGAATAAGGCTCCTGGACAAGCCGCAGAAGATTTCGGAGCCTATAAAGGTAAAATCCTGCGAACCCTCCCTCGCTAGGGCAACAGTCCTCTCATTGCCCAGAAACCCCGCATGTCCCGGCACCCAGGCGAGTGTCAGTTTATTCCGAGTACCCACCTCGGTGAGCGCAAGTAGGCAGTATCTACCACACCAGTCTTGAGACTATTTGGTGTGAGGAAAGTGCCTTCAGGGCTGCCTGACTGTCGGAGTATATGGCCACTCTTCTACCCACTATCTTTGCCTTATAATCTCCCTAGCGCAGAGTTGTAACGCCACGACTTCAGCCTGAAAGACCGTGGCGTACTTAAGGCTGGCCTTATCTTAACTTTAGGCCTGCCCCCATAGATCCCGGCTCCGATCCCAGTCGGAGTTTTGGATCCGTCTGTAAACCAGATCGAGTTACCGAACAGGGGTGGGTCACAGTCCCATTCGCCTCTGCTCGGTATAACAATATGGAAGTTCCTTTCGAATTCATACCTAGGAACCATACTATCAGTTGGCATCCAAAAAGATGGTTTGTCTTGATTTCCTCAATCAACCTCTGGTTATTACGATCATGCCTAGAGGTGATGGAAGGCGGCCCCTCTGGCTTCGCCTTGAACGAGAATGTGTAGTGGTGGCAAATTGAGGAGGACTTCCAACGCCGCAGTCGGGGTTGGTTTTCATGGCCCCCATGGAACCCAGGCATGCTCGACTTTGGATCCCACCAAGCGTTTCAACCGCCCCCTTCTGCGTGTCTTGGACCACCAAACCACCGACCCATATGTAACCATGGGTCTGATGATCCTGGTACAGATCCAAAGTGTCAGACTTGGTTATTCTCGCGATATCCCTTCTTTCTTCTTGGCGATATCTCAAAGAAGAAATTCAAACACCTCCAGAGCACTTAGAGAAGACTTAATCCAAATCTGCTTAACAATTCCGACACACATGACACGATTAAGAATTTTATATGTTAGGCAGCCTAAGCCGAGGTAGACATTTTGAATAATTAGGAAATATGGTTTTATCGATTTTTGTAAAAAAAAACTGAACACTGTTTGGTTTTTAATGATTTTTTATGTGATTTTTGAGTCCCTTATAGTTTTAAAATAGCTTTTAAGTTTTATCAGCATTTGAACTCACTTATTTATTGGAAACCAATAAGAAAATCCGCTTTTAATATTAGTTTATGAAACAGAAAAATAGGGGAAAAAACGACGATAATTTAATCTTTATGGTTGAATATCTCGGTTACGGTTTGAAATATTAAAGTTGAAATTAAGGGCATTTTTCTTCATGTTTTTAATAGTTTTCAATACAATAGTAAAAAGTAGAGGTCAAAAGTTAATTGCCACTTTCTGCCACCGATTTAAGGTCTAAGGCGGCAATAAAATCAAAAAACATTAACACCATCATACATAAACTAGAGCAAAAATACTTCAACAAACGTTTCAGAGTCTTTTCAAAAGTGGCCCGTTTAAATGGGACACCCTGTATTTACACAATAAACTGTAATTTTTGCCTACCTATTGTTTTCTTGCTGGACACTTCTTGATGCGTTTTTTTTTTAATAAAGAGATTTTAGAGAATTTTCTTCTTAGCAATTGTTTATTATACCGAAAAATACCGTAGAATTCTTTGAAAATTATTGGTCAAAAATCATAACATTTGTGTCATGGCCCTTTCATATTTTTATCACTTGGTGATTGGAACTTATTTGACGGCGGATTTTACAGGCTTCCCTATCATATTTTCTTTCTAAAAATCCTTTATGAATATGACCAACATTGTAGAAAAACGAATTTAATAATGGACATGCCAAAGAGTAAGTTTTTTTTTTTTTTATATAGGATTGCTCATATCGGACGGTGATATGGCAACAAAATAGTTGAGATTCTGTTGGAGTTAGAGGAGAAGATTTCCCTTCCACAATATCCTCTTCATTATTCTCGTGAATTCAATGTATAGCTCTGGTTATTTCATTAGTTTTCTCTTCTACTTATTAAAAATAATTTTGCATTTGATATGAGAAAGCATTTTTTTTTCTTTTTAAATGGTTAAATATTTGCATATTTGCACACAAAAAATAATGTTCTTCATCATCATAATCACTCCTCTTCTACCGCCTAAGCAATGTGAGGAGGAAACATCCTTGTTTACATGTGATTTATATTATAATATCGTACATCATCTACAATTTGTTTAGTCATACTTTGAATTATTGTAAACAGTATTTAATCGAGAATTTTTTTAGAGTTTATTCGTTTGATAGTGATTACATGGTTACTCAGCTGAGATACTCTTTATACATACTCAGTTAAGATTTAACAAACAAAAGTTCATCAAAGATTTCTACAGATTTTCTCATTAAATTTATTGTCAGTTAGTTTTGAGCATTCATAGAGTTAACATCAAAATTTTGTACGTATCATCAAAAACCGTTTTTAGTTTGGCATTTTATTCACGTGTTTTTTTTTTTTTTATTTAATTTTTTGTTATAATTATTTTACTTTAATAAATTAGTTTATTTCATTATTTTGATTTTTTTTTCCCCACAAAAAGAACTAGATTTTATTTCTAGTATTAGTTGAAAAATATGTGGGTCAAATTCATATTGGAGAGCAGTCGGCAATTATGTGAATGCGCCAACGTAAACATCGATTGTTCATTACTAAACTCTTGTATTAAGCACGTACTTAACGTGGAAATCATATATTTCGTATACCCTCTTGCCCCAATTATTATTATGGCCCCTATAAAATATACACTCAATGTGGCCCTTATTGTGGAATAGTTACAAGACCTGTGAATTAGAGAATGTCCATTACAGAAAGATGTATGAATTTTAATACTAATCAGTGTTTTGTTGTTTTTGTTTTATACATTACAGATTAAAGTCCATTTTAAAATCTCCAGGGATGGAGAGGATTTGTATAAAGATTTTCTAATATACAATTCTAATTATGCCAAAATAATAACTGATTTTTAATAACTCTTCAGCCTAATACAAACACATTTTTAGCAATTCTTTCAAACTTATGATCTGCCGATTTAAAATCGGTTTAAAATTTCACTTTTTTTTATTTTATTTTCTCTTACTCCTAGTAAGAAGAGGAAGTATGTAATCGTGCCAAATTTTCGATATCGAGTTTTCACCGGAAATATCCGTTTTGAGGACCCTTGAGTCCAAAAAAAAATAGGATTTTAGAAATTGGTGTGTGCGTGTGTGTGTGGTGTGTGAACGCGTATATGAACAGCAAAGCTCAAAAAGGAAAAATCCTAGAAAGTTTAAACTTGATATTCAATATAGGTATCACCATGGGATCTGGACAGTGAGTCAGCTGTCAAAATTCCTCAACCGAAAATACCACATCACTACTTTTTTTAATTTTTTTTTTTTTTTTGCAATTTTCTCAAAATTGGCTCTGACGATTTTCTTGCAAATTAATATATATATAGTACACATAGAAAACTTTTATTTAAAACATTTCTCCGGGAAAATTCATTAAAAAGTAATTATGGGGGAGAGATGGGATTAGGTTTTCCTCTAAAGTGTTTTCATAGTTGATTACCTACCATCCAAAAAAAAATTAATTAGAAAGAAATAGATGGCCAAAATACCGATTTTCAAAAGAAAATTAGTAAACCGGAAGTGAGCTTTTATTGAACAATTTTTCAGTTTTAGATGGATTTCTTTAAATTTGGTACACTAACTATAAAATTTGTCCATTTCAATTTTGAAAACTGGAGTAAGAGAAAGTTGTGTGAGTGTTTCACACTAGATTTTTTTTTTTGTGTGCAAATATGCAAATATTTAACCATTTAAAAATAAAATAAATGCTTTCTCATATCAAATGCAAACTTATTTTTAATAAGTAGAAGAGAAAACTAATGAAATAACCAGAGCTATACATTGAATTCACGAGAATAATGAAGAGGATATTGTGGAAGGGAAATATCGTCTATTGGGGAAGGGGGAATATCGTGTATTTTCTACATAGAATTCGATAAACAACTAGGCTAGTTTCGTATGAATAACCAACCTGACGAAAAGCAATTTCTTAAATTCCTTTTCTTTATAAGACTTATTTAAATGCAAGAAGCAAGGATTTGTGTTCACATCAAATGATAAGTTTATTATTTATTTAAGTAAATGACATATATGAAAATTTAAGAAATTTGTTGTAGCCAATTTTGAGAAAATTACAAAAACTGAAAAAAAAAAAAAAAAAAATCAGTAATGTCGTCAATTTTCATTCATGGATTTACCGAAAAAATCATGTCATATACTATGGTGGGATTTAAACAGAATATCATGTTTGATATTGCATTTTTTTTTTTTTTTTGGAGGTAGGTCTTTTGAGAAACAACCACACACACACAACACACACACACACCACCCACATATATATATATATATATATATCTATATATATATATATATATATAGACCATATACTTAAAAAATATGTTTCTCATACTCAGGAGACCGCAAAACATATATTTCCGATGAAAACGGGAAAATTCGAAAATATGTCATTATCGCAATAATTTCTCATAGGGTAGTAAGTAACAGAATTGAAATATAATTCTAAAGGTTCAGTACAATGAAATCAAGGACTGTCCTTGTCATAGGATCCGAAGAGAGGGATCCAAAGCAGAGAGAGAAATACAGTATCACTCTCTAGTTTAGGCCAGACTAGACTGGGAGAAACTGTTTAAATACAGCTGTCTCAGCCATAGGAGGGAGTCTACCGACAGTCTTGCAGCTGCAGTTCATACTCCATTCACAACGTGTCATCGACCTTTCTCTTTACCTCTCACTAATATTTTATATATTTTAGTATGAAGTCCAAGCAGTTTGTGGCTACTTTTCCATTATACATTGTTCAGCTGTACTTCTAGTTTATTTATCTATACAACCCATTTTCTCTCCTTCTGAAACCCATTATAGTTCTCTTAAAGAGGACTGTCACTGTATCCCTGGCCCGCAAGGGGTATCTATTGCATGCAGTTACTTGGAGAGTACTGACCTCACGGGTTATCACAGCTCAATATTCCATGCACTTTGTCAGAACAGTACACAATATACTTAAACTATATACAACCAACTTCTTTACAGACAAGGATAAACACAATACACAAACTAGGGTCTTCTCCGTCCCTAGTTAGTTTGCATAAGCCAAGAGAGATGGAAGGGATTAGCTCTGTGGTAGAGCGCTGGACTAGGAACGCGGAGGATCCCGGGTTCAAATCTAGGATCATGCTGCCATTAGATTTTCTCTTCCTAGGAGCCTTTACAATTCAATGTCCGGTGATGGGCAGTGTTATCTGTTAACTAGAGAACACTGCTTGGAGGCCAGCAGTGCATGGAGAAGGCCCCTGGGGGTGGGGGTGGAGGAAAATAGATCTTTCAAGTCGCAGTGCAATAATCCCCTACAACAATCTACAATCTTACAATCTTACAATCCCTTGATAATTTCCTTTAGTTTTCGGTACCTTAAGTTAACTTTCGTTAAGTAATGAAACGTAGATTATATGGGCTGAAATTAGGGTGGAATAGGCCAACCTTCTATCCTAAAATATATGTTACTTCCATAAATAATTTCCAATTTGACTTCCGAAATGACTTCCAGAGTAAGGATAAGTATGATTTGATGCAGTGGCGGCTCCTGACTTGGATATGTGGGGGTTCAACATTTTTTTTTTAAATTATCTGTTTTTGTAATTAGTATTAGTGATTAAGTTGGGACGCGGGGGACCGGCATTTTTAATCCTAATTCTATCTTCGCAGGTTAAATTATCCGAATTTTTAATTAAATATTCAACACTAGTAATTGCTACAGATTGTGACATGATAAATTGAAAACAGAAGGAATGAAAAAATGTTTAAAACTTTATCTAATGTAAAAATAATATTTAGAAATATAATAATATAAATATAGAAAAATATATAAAATATAATTACTTAAAAAAATAAACCAATTCGAATCCAAAAGCTTGATAAAAATATAAAAATTCACACTTTGGCAGAGGCCACATCGCACAAAAAAATAACGAACGGCCGTTACAGTGCAATATCGAATGTGCAACTAACTTCGGATAAGATCGGGTAAGTTCGTCAAACTACAGCTAGCTAGTATTCAACGTTCATCACGCAAGAATCCCCCACTCTTAGTTTAAAAAGTTAATAGGAAACACACGTTTCTACACTAACACAAAGAAATGTTTTTATATATACATATATATATTAAATTCTCCAGCGCGATACCGAATTGTGAACCCCCTGCTTCCTACACTTTATACATCTCCTGATATGTGCACGCATTATACCTACAATTGTATAAAAATGCACAATACATTAAACAACACATTAGAGTGAGCTCCTATACTGACATACGTTCCTATTCGTTTATGTTCGATTCTCCTAGGATTTGACAAACAAATTATTTTTTTCACATCATTCATTTACATGGATTTGATTGAAACTATATCAGGATTCAATTTTTATAAGCTATATTCATTCAATTTTTGCTGTGACCAATGTTTGAAAGTAATATAAATAAAAATGAAAATATTTTTTGAAATTGAAATACGAAATAAAAATAAGAGAAAGTAATAAACATATGATAATTTGTTACTTTTAATTTTTTATTTTTATTTTCAAATAGCTGGGGGGTTCAGTCGCGCAATCGCGAATACCAGTAGCCGCCACTGATTTGATGTGATTAATGACATTTACCAAATAAATTAATGGAAATCTCCCCCAGATTACGGCTGAGATTATCAGGAAGTGATAAAAGTGGTGATTAAGATTAAATATTGGAAGAATAATTGAAGAAGAATGAAATTACTTGTGTTATTACATAAGTCTTAAGACAAAACAAAGATTCAAACTTCAAACAAAAAGTTAGATCCAGGAAAGTTAAATACGTATTTTACGATGGGAACTTAATTTCAATAATCTGATCGGTCGATCCTAATATTTACCCTTAAAGGAGTAAGAGAAAGCAATAAAGATTAAGTAAAAGTATATTAGATTTCTCCCCGTTTCTGCTCTCTCTTACTCTCTATCACTCTCTCTCTGCTCCATATGTATGTGTTCTGTACTTCTAGGAACTTATATTTTTTTTTCTTATTTTTATTTTCCCAGTCAGTAACTCAATAAATGAGCATTTGTTAATACTGTGTTCCTAGTAAAGAAATATTTTTTCCAGTTCTTCTATCTAATATGGAATATTTATTTCTTAATTAAACTGCTGACTGAAAAGTTCGAGTAATATCATGATTAAAGGATATCGATTTACAGTAAAATAGATAAAGATAGCGATATATTCATTAACACAGTTTAGATGATGTATATTTCATTAAATATTCCCAGCGGTACAAAGTTCTATTACTAAGACCCAGCTAATCTAAACCACCTTCTATTAAGCCATTAGTAACTAACTTGTAAGTTAGTTGTAAGATAAGATGGAAAATAACGCTGTTAGCGAAGGAAAATTCATATTTATAATTCTGATCAATTAAAGTTATATTATAGAATTAGATACTAAAGATTTGGCCAAAAAAAAAAATTTTTTTGTAATGCAATTGTTCACCACCAATTTCACAACACGCAAAACTAGACTCAATAATTCCATTAGCAACCGCAACAAGGCGCCACCATTGAGTTTTTTAAGCGCACATCAATTACGCATTACCTCTTCTGTGTATTGGCGAATGTACTACTTTGAAAGCCAAATTTCTCTCTAGAAAATTATTTTAGAGGTGGAAAAAATCTAAAAATATGTAGTGGAATGACGAAATCGAAAAATAATAGTTTTTAAAAATAATTTAGAATATTTTATAATTATCTCAAATTAAGAAAAAGATTGACATTCCATTGCAAAAGGGCTAGCCAGGTATACAAGTCCAGTTACTGGTACGGTACAAGAACAATTATGGCATTGTACTACCCCCTTCTCCTAACAGGGGAGGCACTAAACGGACAAAGAGAAGAGATTCTTTGCAGGACAGACTTGTTCAAAATATCAAGGTGGAAACATCGGAACACTACTTCAGGAATCGCTCTCTAAATATCTGTGCCAGTTTCACAATAAATTACATAAGTTTATAATATCAAATAACTTGTAGTTATTATTTTAACAGAATATAATTATTTATAAAACAGTAGTGTGTTCTTAATTATTCTTAATTCTTATATTCTATCTCAAACAAACATACAAGCCATTTTCACTAAAACGCTCAAGCCACAAGCTACCTACACACATCATCATTACATAACATTACAAATAAAAAAACCAGAAAAGCTGAATACATAACAGTTAGTACCTGATGGATTTTGAAGAGTGAACAAGTCACAAATCAACTTTTGATATGTTCTAAATTAACTACACTACCATTAGAAACAATTAAAAGTTATAAATAGTCAGATCAATCTTCAAGCAACTCATATCAGCCCATCACTATTTATTCTGTATTCATCACGCTAACAATCTAATCACTCATATCAATGGTCACTTTGCCCATTTCACTACTTACTGAATAAATAGACAAAATATAAATTGTGAGTATAATACCAGTATGAGAGTACCTCATCAATTACATCGTTCATTAACTGTCATCATTACATTTTTCACTAAAGTTCTATCTCAGTACAATGTATTTATTCTACTACATATTTTTTCTTCAGTATCTTTTGTCCTAAAAACTAAAAATAAAATGCTATTATATATATATATATAAATCAGGTGTGAAATACTCACACCACTTCCTCTCACTGCGAAATGGAAAATTTTCTCCACACTTACAAATTTCTTATTAGTGTTTAAAACCACTGGCAATTTTATGGAAAAAAATAAAAATAAAATCAAAATAATAATAATTCAGTAAAGTTGCACTGAACCGTTTTTCTTCAAACTCGAGATTTTGAGATAATATTTAATTCTAATTAGTATTATTTAGTTGGCAGAAGTGTATAGCATATTGTTGAAATGAAATAGCACAATAGAGGAAAACATAATCGCAAGCTCTCCCACCAGTCTTCTTACATCAAAAGTCCTCTTAAATGAACTTTCCCAGAAAAAATGTATCAAATAAAAGCTATAGTTCTTTGTATGTGTAGTTGTATACCAACTTAAAAGATAATTGTAGGAGCCGTTTTAGAAAAAAATAGTAGGAACCTTAAAAATACTTTCAATAAAGTGTGTTTGATTTGACTAAATTCTTAACAATGTTAAAAACCGTGGGGCATTTTTTTGGAAAAAATCCCACCCCACCCCCCCCAAATCGAAAAACCTATTCAATAAAGTCATACTCCGGTCATTTGATTTTCTTCAAAATTCAGGATTTCAACCACTTATTTAATTCTAATTAATATAATTTGGATGATTAGAATTGTTTAATGAATTAAAATAACACTTTTAAGGAAATCCTAACACCCCCAACTCTCCTCCATAAATGTCCATAAATGAATTTTCTCAGAGAAATGTTTCAACTAAAAGTTGTAGCTATTTGTATGTGTAGTGATTATAACAATGTTTAAAGAAAAGTGTTCGCAAAAGGTTTTGGAGAAAAATCACAAACAAAAACTTGGAAAAAAAAAACATTTAGTAAAGTGGCACTTCCGCTTGATGGATATTGCCAGAAATCTTTGTCTGATGCGGTTATAGTACCTAAATGGAATACCAAGTTTGAGCTACTTGCAAATCTTCATTTTTGGATGTTCTTTTCACACACACACACACACACACACACACACACACACACATATATATATATAATATATCTATTATATATATTATATATGCTGGCGGAATAGCGAACGCTTATGCCAAACAAACAAACAAAAAAAAAAAAAAAAAAAAAATATAATATAAAGCCACTTCTAAACACCAATTTTTTAGACGTATTGGGGACCTCAAAACGTGTATTCCGGTGAAAATTAATTTTTAAAATCTGGAAAGATCGCATACATCCACTTACAGAGTATTCGGAAGAGGAAAAGTATAGTACTTACGTTAATCAATACCTTATATGAAATGAAGTTACATTACAGTAGCACATTCTTATATGATTTTACTATTATTATAGTATTATTATATTATTATATTATTATTTGATGATATTATGGTTTATTATTATTATGTATAATTTTATGCTTATTATATTAGTACTTATTATATATTAGTAGTATTTGTCTATGGTGGGAAGAAATTTCCTACTACGTTAGACATGTGCTGTTAGCTAAGAAGCGAGAGCTGGACCGCCGCTGAGGCGGACTAGGGAATTGTTGTGTATTCACAGGGTGTACATATATACGAGGCACCACTCCGAAGTAATGCTAATGGCGGTTTCGGGGTGGACTTATGCCTGTGGAGGAGGGGGTTTTTAGTGGGTGAAAGTCCCACAAATCAATTGATATGGAGTATCTCTCCTGATGAGCACTAGCCTTTCCCCCTTTTAAAAAAAAAAAAAAAATTATTATTTGTCTGTGGGGAGGGAAACCCTACTCTATCCAAAGCCTCACTGGGCCCTTATAGCTACCCCAAGAAAAACAATAACAAGCCGGGTCTATAATAAAAATCCAGACCGGATCTAATCCTTCTAAGATTCACCGCAATAAATCTGACAATAACCACAAGCGGAAATAGCCTAAGCTCTTCCACAGACATCCTATTCCGACCAAAGGTCTTGAATCTAATTTCCTCACAACCCAAGCAATCAGTCATACTTAAACCATAATGTCCAGTAAGAGATCCAACCAGATGCCTGAGAGCGCTCCGTGAAAAACACAGCAACACGTCTCACTAATGGCCTTGTCCGGCCCCGCGATGAGCATTTTGGACTGCCAAAAACCAACTGAGCTCATCCATATGGATGAATGCTGTGAAGCTGTCCATGTCTGGAAGCCTGACAGACATGTGCCAAAAGACACGCCAACAGAAGGGCTCGGGACCAATGAAAGGAAGAGAGGCGCCTAATTTGGCAAACCTATCCACCTCCTCATTCACAAAAATTCCCATGTGACCTGGCACCCATACTAGAAGCACATCCTTCAGAGAAGAAAGCTCTTCCAGTCTTTTAGAACATTCTAACACCAACCTGGAAGTGAAGACACATGAACTCAGCGCCTTCAACGCAGGCTGGCTGTCCGAGCAGATACAAACACCTTTTAAGATAGTGTTACATCAAAAACACAACAAAAACATAGCATAAACCTCAGTCTGGAAGACTGTGGTCCATTCACCAAGAGATACTGTCAAATGATCTCCGGTCTCAAAATAGACTGCAACTCCAGACCTACCATCCATTCTGGAACCGTCCGTGTAACACCGGAAGTTAGCCAACGTTAATTGCATTAAACAAAAACAAAAAAATCGTGTGAAACACTCACACAACTTTCTCTTGCTGTAGTTTACAAAATTGTAACTGAAAAATTTTATAATTAACATATCGAATTCAATGAAATACGTGGAGTATTCAAATTAAAATAGAATATTTAAAAAAAAGAAGAAAAAAATATTTAAATTTTATCAAAAAGTTTATTATAGTAGGATTAACAAAGAATTATTTCATTTTTAACAATCCCAATAACAGAACTGAAATTTAACGAGAATTGAAATAACAACAAAAGAGTGACTTCATAAAACTTATGTCCTTAAGTTGTCTTGTTTGTAACAGATAATATATAACTTAAAGAGAATTTTTGTCGGTAATCGACTTTTAAAAAGTTTTCTAAACAACATTTTGGTAACTATTACAGTATTATAAACTTTCCTATGTACCATATTTTTATCTCTATATATAATCGGGTACTTTGAAAACACAGATTGTGAACAATGGAACACACTAAATACCTATTTTATTTTATTATATTCCCCCAATGGAGGGGGCGAGTTAATAAAACAAATTATTTAATAAATTTTGCATTCATTGTTAACAATGAAATCTATAAAAAACTTTATGGTCCAATTCTGTTTTATTTTTTTTACTTTCTCTTTTAATCCTAGTAAGAGGAAGTATTGTAAACATGTCAAATTTTTCAGAATCGAGTTTTCACCGGATATATCTAGTTTGAAGTCACCTGAGTAAAAAAAAGATCTGATGTAAACCACTCGCACAACTTTCTCTTACTCCATTTTTCAAAATTATAATTGACAAATTTTATAGTTTTGTGTACCAAATTTAATGAAATTCGTCGAAAACTGAAACAAAACAAAAAAAAAATGTTCAGTAAAAGCGCACTTCCGGTTAACTAATTTTCTTGAAACTAGGAATTTTGGCCATCTATTTATTTCTGATTAATTTTCTTTGAATGATAGAATTGTATAATCAACTATTACACCACTTTAGAGAAAAACATAAACCCCACCACTTCCCTTAAAATGCCCTTAAATGAATTTATCCAGAGAAATATTTTAAATAAAAGTTATAGATCTTTGTGTGTTTAGTTTACGTAAGATGTTTCAAGAAAATCGTCGGAGACATTATTGAGAAAATCGCGAAAAAGTTTTGACAAAACCAAAACAAAATCATGTAGTAAAGTGTAAAGTAAAACACACTTCCGGTCATTCGGTGTTCTTTTTCAATCTGGGAATTTCTCTAAAACATATTAAATTCTAATTGAATATTTTGATGAGCGAATTGTCTAATAAACTGGAATAGCATTAGATGAAAATTAACCCAACCACTTCCTTAAAGTGCACTTAAATGAATTTTCCTAGAGAAATGTTTACATAAACGTTGTAGCTCTTTGCATGTAACGCCCGATTTCGAGGGAAAGGAAAGAATTACAAAATAATTAGAATTTAAATAGAAAGATGGTATCGACGCGCCTCTAGTAGATCGATGTGAAATCAATAGTTAGTGGTGCTATCAAGTACTGCGCCCTTGAGGCCCTGTAGGTAACTATTCTTCCCTCTGAAGGCGAAGCGTCCCTTGTCGGCCATTGCTGAGCTGAACTTGTAATAGTGTAGACTGCCGTATAACGAAATAAGTTTATAAGAGTTGTGGAAGGTGTATTTCACTATTTGACGAAATTGTAGTTGAAGCAGTAACGTAATCATTTCCTGTGGGAGATATTTAGAAGTAGCTTTCGTACCGGTAAGTGGTTTCCAGAATAATTTAAGTTAGGGTTGAGGTAAGACCTCGTGGTAATTAGCGTACCAATTTAGTTTCAGATTCAGGCTTAAGTTCAAATTCAGATTCAGCCTAGCTTCAGATAACGCCCAGTTTTAGATACAGATTCAAATATAGTTCCAGATCCAGATTTAGTTCCGGCCAGTATTGCGTCAGAGAATACAATCTCCATTACGTCTCTCTCTTCTCTCGAACCTCTGGACATTCTCTAAAGAGTAGCTATTCACGCACATATGTACCAGTTTGGTAACGCTACAGCTTATTAGTAATTATCGGATAGTATGTTTTGGAGTATATTTAGACGCCCAAAGAGTATCGCGAATATTTTAAGTATGCATGAATAACTAATAATTTCCGGTGTATAAGACACTTTTGAGTTTGTATCGAGTCAAGTCGTAAATATATATGTAGATATTTGTAAGTTAAGTGATAATAATGAGTAGTACATCTATGTATGTAAGTTTCCTATTAGTAAGTGTTTCTTTCTTTGTAAGTTTTATATATATGTAATTATAGTAATAATTTTGGTTGGTGCATACTGTATTATTATATTCATATACCGATCCCGTTATAGTAGTTTTTTGTTTTGTAAAGAAAATTTTGGAAAAAGTATGTGTAAATAATTACAATGTTTGAAGAAATCGGTCGGAGCTATTTTGAGAAAGGTCGCAATAAGTGAAAAAAAAAAATCTGGTGTGAAAACCCAGTCAACAAATTTCCTTACTCCAGTACTACAAAATTATAATGACAAATTTATGTGTTTTACCAAATTAATGAATTGTTAAATATATTAATTTCTAGTTATTTCAATTTGGATGACAGAATTGTATAATCAACTGTGATAGCATTTTAAAGAAAAACATAACCCCCCTCCCCAAAAGTCCCCTTAAATGAATTTATCAGGGGAAAAGTTTCAAATAAAAGTTGTAGCTCTTTATATGTATAGTTAACAACTCTGGTTTAAAGAAAATCGTTGGAGCCATTTTCGAGAAAATACCAGAAAACTGAAAATTATATTTCAGTAAAAACGCACTTCCGGTTATCTATTGTTTTTTCAAACTCGGAATTTCAACAACATATTTAATTCTAATTAACATATTTAGATGACAGAATTGTCTAATATACTGAAACAGCAGTTAAGATGAAAACCTAACCCCACCCCTCCCCCAGAAGTGCCTTAAATGAATTTTCCTGGAGAAATGTTTCAAATAAAAGTTGTAGCTCTTTGTAAGTGTAGTTGATATAGCAAGTTTAAAGAAAATCTCGTAGCCATTTTTGAGAAAATTGCAAAAAGTAAAAAAAACAACTAGTAAAGTGGTACTTTCGGTTGAGGAATATTGACACATAACGCACCGTCAGATCCCATGGTGATACCTAAACGTAATATCAAGTTTGAACTTTCTACGATTTTTCGTTTTTGAGCTATGCTGTTCACATACATACACACACACACAGACACACACACACCACACAGACCATTCGCTAAAAACCACTTTTTTGGACTCAGGGGACCTCAAAACGGATATTTCCGGTGAAAACTCGATATCGAAAATTTGACACGATTACAATACTTCCTCTTACTAGGAGTAAGAGAAAGTAAAAATAGTAAAGTGGTACTTCAAGTTAAGAATTCTTGACCAGATAACGCACGTCATATCCTATAGTGATACCTAAACGGAAGGAATATAATGTTACAACTTTCTACGGCTTTTCGTTTTTGAGTTATGCTGTTCACTCACACACACACACACACACACACACACACCATTTGCTAAAAACCACTTTTTTGGACTCAGGGAACTTCAAAACGGATATTTCCTGTGAAAACTTGATATCAGAAATTTGACACGATTACAATACTTCCTTCTTACTAGGAGTAAGAGAAAGTAAAAAGTGGTTTCTAGCGATTGATCCGTGTGCCTGCCTGCCTGTGTGTGTGTGTCTGAGTGTGTGTGGCACTCAGCATATCTAAAAACGAAAAATTGCAGAATGTTTAAATCTAATATTTCATTAATGTGCTATCAGGAGACTTGACAATAAGCTTTTCGTAAAAATCGTTCAACCAGAAATGCCACTTTACTGTATGTTTTTTTTTTTTTTTTTTTTTTTCTGCAGCTTTTTGTGATTTTATCAAATGCGGGTCCAGCAATTTTCTTTAAACATGCTATATGAACTACACATAATATAAAGAGCTACAACATTTATTTGAAACATTTCTCCGGGAAATTTCATTTAAGGGCATTTTTTTTGGACGTGGGGTGGGATGAGGTTTCTTCTTTTATAATGCTATTCCTAGTTTATTACACAATTCTATCATCTAAGTATAATATTAATTGAATTGAATATGTTATTGAAATTCCGTGTTTGAAGAAAATTGGATGATCAGAAATGGGTTTTTGCAAAAAAGTATTTTTCAGTTTTCTCCTATTTTCTTTAAAGTGACTCCAAAAATTTTCTTTAAACCAATTATGTAAACTACACAGACAAAGAGCTGCAACTTTGCATCCTAAGAATATACAATTTTGCCATCTAAACAAAATTAATTAGAAATAAATAGATTGGCTAAAAATAGATTGGGTTTCAAGAAAATTAGTATATTGGAAGCGCGTTTTTACTGAATAGTTTTTTTTTTCAGTTTTCACGATCTTCTCCATAAAATCATCGACGACTTTCATTAAATTTGATATACCAACTATATAATTTTGGTCTCACGAGGAGGCCACCTAATTCATACATTTTGGAAAAAATTTATATTTGAATTATGCTGGTCGGTCAGGTATGCACTCTATGGAATATTTTTTTTTTTAATAACGCTTATTTAATAAATATTAAATATACTATTTTAATGACGATATTTTTATTATTATTAGTAATGTTTACAAGTATAAGCATTAAAGTTATAAAAAGTAATTTTGAAGATTCAGGACATATGTTCATCCCACAGATGGTAACAGTAAACACCCATTAATTAAATTCTTTCAGTTTGATTTAAAATTCTCTCAGCTTTTAATGTCTCTAAGCCATTCCGTTAGAGGATTGTCAGATAAGTGAGGATAGATGTTACATAATAGATTCGAATGGAGAGCTATGAATTTTGTAGTGAAGGTATCTCTCTAGAGGTTCTTTGCACAAAAGGGATGTTAAGGTCACTGTGAATGGTATTATAAAAACGTAATTAAGGATTTTGAAATGTTATTGGAGTGTTGGAGTGTAGTAGTAATGTGTAGCACGAGCAGTTTAGTAAAAGGCTTGTAAATATAAATGTTTAAGACAGAAGTATTAAGAAAATTGAGAAAACACTGGTAGATTAAATTAAATATATTCTTTAAAGATATTTAAATGCTATTCAATAACACAGCAATATGCTTATTAATTTACTGATATTAGTTGGAATAAACTCTTATGTTATAACTTAAACTGCCACTGATTCTAAAAGAGCGAAAAACAAGTGTTCTGCTTGAATGTCTGTTTCAGACTGTCTTGAAGGAATGTCTTCTCTTCATAGTTCAAATCCTTTCAAATAATGCTGGTATGTCTGGAGGGAGTTTTATTGTTTTACCCTAACTGTTTCTTGCCCTTTGTCTCTTGGTTTGCATTGAACTAGATTGTAGTATCCCTGGCTCTATCCCCATCACTAAAATACACTATTTGAATTAGCTAATTTTCACAAAATTATTTTACTAAACTATTTTCCAAAACTATTATTTTTCCATTTCGTTCTTCCACTACATTATAAGGATTTCGGATTGAATACTTTGGAAATCTAATGTTCCATCAACTACAAGCTACTGCTCCGCATGTCCAGATACCGGTCTTAAGTTAGTTTATGAATCAAATTAGGTAAAGCATGTAATTATTAGTAATTTGTGAATAATTATTAGTAAATATGTGGAACGATCCGTAATGGTGGATAATATCTGGTATTTTATCCGTCTTATTATGCATATTTATAGTTTTCTGACCGGTCTCATATAATATACAACAAACAAGCGTGAGTATAACAAAAATATTAAATTGAAATGAACGCTCCTACACCAACTTGGTGAATTTGCTCTGACGATGGAAGAAAATTCGAAACCGGTCAGGAAAACTATAAATATGCAAGCTACTAAAGATAAAATATCAGAAATTATTAGTAATTTCTAATGTATATACATATCCTGTCATTGCAATCAAGTATACAACTTCCAGGTTAATCAATTTCTTGTCAATGTAAAATCCCATATTTTATACTATGCCAGTTAGTGAAAATTGGTAATTTCATTTAGACAAAACGTTTTAGACAAATACGTAGATGTAAAATTTTTGCAGACCGACTTTTGTATATTTATTTTTTATTTACCATTTGGGAACTCAGGATTAAAGAAGTTTGCGTATATATTAGGTGACATGGGAAAGAACTGTGTCAGAAGATAGCACAGCTACATATCATCAGCGAATGTAGAGATAATGGTATTTTGGGAAAATATGTTTACAATAGGTATATATAGTAGAAAAAGAAATAGACCAATACGCTTCCTTGGAGATAATACTGTCACAAAATGTCTCTTTGACGAACGCCAAGTACCGTCTGGTCAAATAAGGTTTAATTATTAGAGAGTAGATAAATGACAGATGTTTTTTTTACTTTCTCTTACTCCTAGTAAGAGGAAGTATTGTAATCGTGTCAAACTTTCGATATCGTGTTTTCACCGGAAATATCCGTCCCCTGAGGTCACCTGAGTCAAAAAAGTGGTTTTTAGCAAATGGTCTTTGTATCTATATGTGTTTGTGTGTGTGTGTGTGTGTGTGTGTGTATGTGTATGTGAACAGCATAGCCCAAAAACGAAAAACCGTAGAAAGTTGAAACTTGATATTCCGTTTAGCTATCACGATGGGATCTGACAGTACGGGTATCTGTCAAAATTCCTCAACTGGAACTACCATTTACTAGTTATTTTTTTTACTTTTTTTGCGATTTTCTCAAAAATAGAACCAACAATTTTCTTCAAATATGTTATATCAACTTCACATGCAGCGTGCTACAACTTTTATTTAAAATATTTCTCCGGGAAAATTCATTTAAGGGCACTTTTAGGGGGAGAGGTGGGGTTAGGTTTTCATCTAAACTGGTATTTCAGTTTATTAGATGATTCTGTAATCTAAATAATGTTAATTAGAATTAAATATGTTGTTGAAATTCCGAGTTTGAAAAAAATCTGATAACCGGAAGTGCGTTTACTTTACCACTTTACAAAATAATTTTTTTCACTTTTTTGCGATTTTCTCAAAAATTGCTCCAACGATTTACTTGAAAACTCGAATTTAAACTATACATACAAAGGTCTCTAACTTTTATTTTAACAATACTCTGGTAAAATTCATTTAAAGACACTTTTAGGGGAGACGTGGAGTTATGTTTTTCTCTAAAGTACTATCATAGTTGATTAGACAATTCTATCATCCAAACAAAATTAATTAGAAATAAATAGATGGCCAAAATTCCGAGTTTTAAGAAAATCTGTAAACTGGAAGTGCGCTTTTACTGAACAGTTTCTCTCAGTTTTCGACGAATTTCATTAAATATGGGTCACTAACTATAAAATTTGTCAATTACAATTTTGAAAACTGGAGTAAGAGAAAGTTGTGTGAGTGTTTCACACTAGATTTTGTTTTTGTTTTAGTTTATATGACAAGCCCGAATGTCAGACACGATCAAAGGTTGAAATATTCCAAGGAAGAAGCCATAGGATCTGTTGTGCGATGATGCTTTGTTCTGTCGTGGAATGGAATGAGCAGAAGCGAAACTGATGTGGCTTCAAACATTAGCTTTCAAATATGTATTTTAGTAAAGAGTACAAAAATTAATTTATATGAATATTAATAATAGAAATATTTACAGGCTAACAAAAAGTCACTTATATGTGGACAATGAATTATTTATGAGTGATCTACAATTACAGAGTGACTGGGTGATAAATAACGAACAATTTCTTTTTTTTTTTTTTTTAAGGAGCGTTACATTAGGAAAAGATTGTTAAAGAAATGAAATTTTAAGTAGGAAATAGTCCAGTCACGTAGCTAGCTGGGATGTGACTAACGGAATAAGGGGATGACAAAATTCTATCCACTTGAACATAGAATATCAAGACACTGAGATAGTCAAAGTATAAGATAAATAATGTGGATTTCTTTGGAATCTTACCATTTAAATTCAATAAAAAAATCATTTTACGATAAACCATCTGACCCAAAAATTACTTTCTCTTACTCCTAGTAAGAAGGAAGTATTGTAAGTGTATCAAATTGTCGATATCGAGTTTTCACCGGAAATATACGTTTTGAGGTCCTCAAAGTCAAAAAAAGCAGTTTTTAACAAACGGTCTCTGTGTGTCTATTTGTA
The DNA here is from genome assembly GCA_011037195.1 of Triatoma infestans. Classification (NCBI taxonomy): domain Eukaryota; kingdom Metazoa; phylum Arthropoda; class Insecta; order Hemiptera; family Reduviidae; genus Triatoma; species Triatoma infestans. The sequence continues at coordinate 28,766 of JAAEAF010009043.1, forward strand.
TGTATGTATGTATGTATGTATGTATGTATGTGAACAGCATAGCTCAAAAACGAAAAACTGTAGATAGTTGGAACTTGATATTCCGTTTAGGTATCACCATTGGATTTGACAGTACGTTATCTGTCAAAATTGTTCTAACCAAAAGTACCACTTTACTAGTTGGTTTTTTACTTTTTTGCGTTTCTCTCAAAAATGGCGTTTCTCCAACAATTTTCTTCAAACTTAATACATCTACTGTACATACAACGAGCTACAAATTTTATTTGAAACATTTCTCTGGGAAAATTCATTTAAGGGGTGTTCTGGGAGATAGGTGACGTTTGGCCTTGCGAGAAAGTGCCATTTCAATATACGTATTATCTCGATACTATCATCTACATAGGAATGAGTATAGCAGGTTGTCGGCAGTCTAAGATGTTCATTGGGGGTCCGGGCGCAGCTTTGAGTGAGGGGGTACTGTGTCTTTCACGGATCTCTCTCAGGCATCTGGTTGGTTTTCTCACTAAACATTGTGGCTTAAGGAGACATCTCTATACAATGGGGCTCATGCCTGACCCCTTTTGTAGAGTCTGTGAGACGGAGGAGCAAACACCCATACATCTCTCATACGGAGATGAGGTTTGAAGAGATTAGGTTTAGGATATTTGGCCGAAATAGGATATCAGTAGAAAATCTTAAGCTATGTCTTTTTAAGGTTCTGGTCCGATTTGTTCGGACTGTGGTAAAATATAGATGGGTAAAACTCGGGCCTGGACTTTTGTTCCAGTCCCAGTAGTTGTTATTGTTTTGGGTTAGCCAAATGGGACCAGGCAGGTTTTGAATAGCGTAAGGTTTCGCCCTCCCCTTTCTTTAATATTAAATTAATATCCGGTATTTTATCCGTCGTAGCATGCATATTAGTTTTGATCCTGAACGGTTTCGGATTTTCATCCATCGTCAGAGCAAATTCACCAAGTTCGCGAAGAGAGTTCACTTCAACGAAAATCTTTCTATAGACTCACACTTGTTGGTTGTACATATGTTGGGAAGATTATCTTAGATTGTTAGATAATCTTCTTGTTAGATTGTTAGATAATATCTTGTTAGATTACCTTCTCAGTATATACAACCAACAAATGTGAGAGTCTACAAAAACATTTCGTTGAAGCGAACTCTCTACTACACGAACTTGGTGAATTTGCTCTGAAGATGAATGAAAATTCGAAACCGTTCAGGGACAAAACTAATATGCATGCTACGACGGATAAAATACTGAATATTAAAAATTACGAGTTGGAAAAAAATTGGCTTACCAGAACAACGACTTTTATATTTCTGATGCACGTATAAAAATATATATTTAGCTTATTCAGAAAATGTATTTTCTTTATGTTAAATTTTTATTTATTTATTGCATTGGTGAATTTAGTAATAGAATTTTTGGTTATTTGAATATTAGAAACAGGATATTAGTTTGCCAGGGAATAAAATAGAATGAGGAATATACTGGCTGGCTTCTTTTCTCCCAGCAGACTACATGGGCAAGCAGCAAAAATGTAAAAGTGTTAGCATCCCTAAGGAAATATTATTCAGATAGAAACATCAATTTATATCACAGATTCTTATTGTGCGTTTCAGCGATGTTAGAAAGATGTGCATTGTATATTTTTATTCTTACCAAATACATATGTATAATAAAAGTTTGATTCCTTCAGAATTGTTAAACTTTGGATTCAAAATAAATAAAAAAATTACTTTTATTTCATAGCTTACGTTTAATGTTAAAACAATCTGATGGGATAAAAAATTACATAACTTCCTTTCATTGCGCAATTCCCAAAATTCTGACAGTAATTATTTTTTCAAACATGGAAGTACATTAAATGTTTAGCTGCCCTTTAACACTATAAAGTAAAAAAAAAAAAGAAAAAAAAAAGTGTACTTAAAATACCATTTAGAAGAAAACCATCTGTTAAGACCATATAAGAAAAAAGTCTAGTGTGAAACACTCAAACAACTTTCCCTTACTTCAGTTTTTTAGAATTGTAGTCTGTGTAACAAATATAATAAAATTCATTGGAGTTCGTTGAAAAATTAAAAAAAAATTTCAGTAAACGCGCAATTCCGGTTTACTAATTTTCTTGAAACTCAGAATTTTGGTCATCAATAAATTTCTAATTAATTTTGTTTGGGTGGTAGAACTGTATTAATCAACTATGATACGTACTTTAGAGAAAAACATAACCCCACACCCCTCCTCCAAAAGACCCCTTTAAATGACTTCACCAGGAGAAATGTTTCAAATAAAAGTTATAGCTCTTTATATTTGTAGTTCAAATAACTAGTTTAAAAAAAAAAAATCGTTGGAGCCATTTTCTAGAAAATACCATAAAACTGAAAAATACATTTCAGTAAGAAACGCACTTCCGGTCATCCGATTTTTTTTTTCAAACTCGGAATTTCAATAAAAATATTTAATTCTAATTAACATTATTTAGATGACAGAATTGTCTAATAAACTGAAATAGCACTTTAGATTAAAAAACCCAACCCCACTCCTCCCCCAAAAGTGTGCCCTTAGATGGATTTTTCCATCTACTCAAAAATTATATCTGACCCATTTTATACTTAGTGTACTAAATTTAATGAAATTTGACGGTGTTTCTGTGGAGAAAATCACAAAAACTGTTCAGTAAAAAACACTTCCGGTTTACTAATTTTCTGGAAACTCAGAATTTTGGCAATCTATTTATTTCTAATTAATTTTGCTTAGTTGGTAGGAATTGTATAATCAACTAAGATAGCACTTTGGAGTCAAACATAACCCTCCCATCCGACAAAAAAAACCCTTAAATAATTTTACCCAGAGTTATGTTTCAATAAAAGTTGTACTCGTAACTCTTTGTAAAGGTATCCAACATTCTTAATTTAAAGAAAATTATTCGAGCCGTTTTAAAGAAAACTGAAAAATACTTTTTAGTAAAAATGCACTTCAAGTCATCTGATATTCTTCAAACTTGGAATTTCAACAGCATATTTAATTTTAATTAATATTATTTAGATGACAGAATTGTATAATAAATTGAAATTAGCACTTTAGAGGAAAACTCAATCTTACCCCCCCCCAAAGTGCCTTTAAATGAATTTTTCCAGAGAAATGTTTAAAATGAAAGTTGTAGATCTTGCAAGAAAATCAAGTATCAAGAGAATCTTCGGAGCCATTTTTGAGAAAATAGCAAGAAAGTAAAAAAAAAAAGTTAAGTGCTACTTCCGGTTGAGGAATTTTTACCGCTGACCATGGTGATACCTAAACGGAATATCAAGTTTGAACTTTCTACTATTTTCCGTTTGTTGAGGCTATGCTGTTCACAAACATATACACACTCACAGACTATTTTCTAAAAACCAATTTTTTGGATTCAGGAGACCTCAAAATGGATATTTCCGGTGAAAACTCGATAACGAAAATTTGACACGATTACAATACTTCCTCTTACTAGGAGTAAGAGAAAGGTATTAGTGAACTGTATAAATTCAAAACTCTACCTAAAAAGATAAACTTTGTACTAAATTAAAATACTTGCCCGACGCTAAAGCTGTCAGTAGTCGCCTAAAACTTGTCTAGGGCATAATATAAGCACGTCTGCTTTTTCAAATCAGTTGGACAACAGTTATTTTCTACGTTGTATTCTTTCTCTTTTATGTTATTCACGTTTCTCCATATTGGAGCATGTTGCCGCATCCAAAAACTTACCTTCATGTGGATCCAACTTCGAAGACGAAAAGTGTAAAGTTAAAAGAAAGAAAACTTCCTAAATAAGTGCCCTCACACTTCATATACTTTAATACTTAGTTGAAATGCTTATGACGGACTATGGTGGCATTTGCTGACTGCTGATGTCGAAATATTTTGTCCTTTTCTGGATACTTTTGAGTAGCGTGATTTCACTCATTTATCCTTTTTCATTTTCCTTAAATGTTTATAAATTTTTCTTTACTCTCAAATTTTGAAATATTTGTCTTTTACATTCTTTCGCATTTACTAAGAGTACATTAAAAACATCATCTAAATTTAGGAGAAATCATAAATTATGCACAATAAATCGGTTTGTGAAATATGTGAGGAGCCCAGAATATCCTTCTGGACGGAAGGTATTAAATGAATAAAATATAATTCAGCAAGCTGCATAACCTTTTAAAGTAGGTGGATTATAAGTAGGTAGAGATATTTACTTGACGCATTTTTTCCAGGGTCTTTTCATTTATAATGGAAATCTATTTTTCCTTCTATTTTGGCAGTATGATAAAGTATTATATAAAGACAAGGAATGGCAAAATTGGATATAAAACTTCTTGATATAAAGCAAGTTATAATATCTATTTTTTTAAGCAACTTGATGATAGAAGTGTTAAAGGATTTATAATTTTTAATTCTAATGAAAACCTTAAGATAGATATTGACAATCGACCAGTACGTTGAAAATAATTCTTTAAAAAAATTAAAGAAGTGCTGACAATAATTATGGAATTATGCTGACAAAGTTTAAAGCTTGGTAACAGCAGGAGAGAATTCAGATTAAGTAGGATGGGAAATACGTTAATGAGAGCTTTCAAGTACCAAGTTATTACAACAAAGTAACCTTAGCAATCAAGCTGCAATCAACGTTACTTCACTTTTCACAACTTGAATATAATTTTAGTCCCCTTTTCTTGTTTGCACTCTTATCTCTCTTAAAGTAAAGTTATATTTTAATTTAAATCTTGATTAATTTATATTTCTGTTTCGTAAATTTAATAATTAATTAAAAAAAAAGGTAAAACTTATTAATTTTGTTTCCCGACTTTTTACAGTCTAGAAAGGTAATTAAGATTTTCCATTCATTTCATTATGATCTCAACTATAATGTATATGGATTTAAAAGAAGAAAATCTTGAAGGGTCCCACCTAAAAAGCTGCAATAAATCAGTGCCCCCCCCCCACTTCCCGCTAATGTGGAACTCTTACTACACGAAAAAATCATATGAAACATGCACTCGACTTTTGTCTTACTAAAATTTCCATAGATAAATGATAAATTTAATTCAAAACTTATAATTGTATGTAATACGATCCAAAGAGAGGATCCAAAGCAGAGAAAGAGAGACAAAAATGGCTCTCGGACTAGAGTGGGAGAAACTGCATAAATACAGCAAAGGGAGATAGATACACTACAGAGTTCACTCGCCAGTCACAACGTGTCATTTACCTTACCCTTTACCATACTCTACCTTTTTAGTGTAAAGTCCAGGTAGTCAGTGTTACTTATAACATTATACAGAGTTCAGCCGTATCTACTTGTTCATTAAAACCAAACCATTTCTCTTCTTCATCATATCCATTATATGTTACTAGATGTTTTTGCCCTCAAGGGGTCTCTGTTGCATGCAGTTACTTGGGCAGTAGCGACCCCAAAAGTTACCACAGCTCAGTAATCCATACACTTTGTCAGAACAGTAAGCAATACACTTAAACTACATACCCCACTCTACTCTTTACAGATAAAACAAACACAATACACAAACTTGGGTCTCCGTCTCTAGTTAAACAATGCGGATATCCCGGGTTCGAATATAGCATGCTGGTCTTAGATTTTCTCTTCCTAGAAGCCCAGTGATGGGCAGTGTTGTCTGTAGCTAGAGAACACTGCTTGGAGGACGCAAGTGGACTGAGAAGGCTCCAAGGCGGGGGGCACAATAGATCTTTCAGGTCGCAGCCCCTACACAATCTACAATATACTAGATATTTAGTAGTGTAGTAGTTAATTTTATGTGAATCTAAACTACTTTTCTGAAGGAAGCAGAACTCCCACCCTTCCAATAAACAACCTAATAGAAACAAAGATAGGTAAGGTACTATGATTTTCATCCTCATAGCATAATGGATTCCCATCGGATTCCCATCCATCGTCAGTGTAAGGCTCAATCGATTCGTGTAGACAGATGACTTCAAGTTTATTACTGTACCAAGCACAACACTCATCAACCAATCAACTAATTGATTGATAGCTTTATTCTGATGATGGATGATAATCCGACCAGAATCAATAAAATGAAGCATGCTATGGAGGATAAAATCATAGATATTAACCAGCATTATGGACCCAGCTACATATTTCTAAAGGATAGGTCTCTGTATTTATATTAATTGTATTAATTTCGTCAACTTATTTAATTCTAATTAATATTATTTAGATGAGAGAATAAATAAAGTAGCAGTTGTGGTGGTTGGTTCCGCAGAGCTGGAAAGCATCAGAGACATTTTCCGTGATAGCCTGCTTCATTTTGTGGTCATCTACCGGTTTCGGGGGTTCGTCCATCTCCAGGATGCGTTTCTCAAACAGTGTGACAACACAGACTTGCACAAAGCAAATTCAGTTCATACACACAGTTCTGAAGGGCGTTACTGAAGGGCCAAGCAGTACGTCAAAGTGTGAAAGTGATATTCTGGCATTTTTGTATGCTCACTTTTGTTTTCCATTTAAATGTGTGTACTGAATTTGTTCTGTGCAAGTCTGTGTTGTCACACTGTCTGACAAACGCATCCTGGAGATAGGCGAACGCCCGAAATCGTTCGATGACCACAAAATGAAGCAGGCTATCACGGAAAATGTCTCTGACACTAAAGTAGCAGTTTAGAGGTTTGCCGAACCCCTGCTCATCCCAAATCTCCCCAATCATATTAAATTAATTTTCCCAAATAAATAGATCAAATAAATGTAATATCTTTTTATATATCAGATTTAAAAGAAAATGGAGACATTTTAGATAATATCGCAAAAGACTAAAATCCATTCAGATAAATGTTTTTTTTTCGGTTGAGAAATTTTGAGAGATAACTTTCTGTTAAATTCCAAATGGAATGTCAAGTTTGAACTTCCTTCGATTTTTTTCCATTTTTGAGCACTGCTATTAACATACGTACCTATACAGAGACAAACAGAGGATAAAAAATAATTGATGTGAAACACTCACATGACTAATAATTATAGCCAGGCTAATATAACTTAACCAGGGATTTTGTTACTCAAAGTATTGTAGACATAACAAAAATATGAGGTAGATATAATTTTGTTGGTTAGTATATGTAGGATTAAATTAGATTGAGTCAATTGCAACAAGGTTCAGCTCAGCCTTTATTTAAATACAAATTACACTTATTGGTTTTAACAGTTCTTCTCAAATAAACCGCTTCTGCTTACGATTTTAAAACGTTCTCCTTACTTAAATATGCTTCTAGAAGGTTCACCGAAAAACTCTTCGCCTTCACGTTTTCACTTCCCTCTCGCACTATATCACCTGGTATATCTTTTTTTAATCATCTGTGACCTCCTCTATCGATTCCTATCAGCACATCGATTTTACTTCCCTACAACTCGGCCATCCTGCTAAGAATTCGCCTCGAATTCGCCCGGATGTATCTCTTGATTCTTTCTTTCAGCAACACTACTTTCAGCTATATCTTCATCTTTATCAGATTCTCTATCCCATGAATCTTGCACATCTTCATTTTCATCCAATAAAACTGGAGATGTTGGCATTGGTTCAACAGGAAATGTAGGTTGTTCAACAGAAGCAGGAGTGTCCACTATTTCCACATGAACATTTTTTGGACCATCAAATTGTTTTCTCTTCAATTTAGTGAATAGTTTAGGTTTAGGTGGTGCTACCACTTGCTGATCGCTGGACCCACCAGCTGCTGCTATACGCATGGCTTTCATCGCTTCAAGTAGGCCTTGGGCACGAGCCTGATCAGCTTTCTGTTTGGAACTTAATAATTTGCCTTCCGTTTTTAAACGCTCTTTTTTTCCTTTTCCTTTCTGTTTTCGACGCTCTTTTCGTTCTTGTTCCAACCGTATCTGTTCTTGTCTGGCTCTTTCCGCTTCCTCTTCCTTCTTTAACTTTTCTGCTTCTTCAGCCGCTAATCTTTCCTCTTCTTCTTTGATTTTCTTTAGAGCTTCCTGCCTAGCTGCTATTGCTTTCTTCTTAGGTTTTCCTGGTTTTTCTTTCTCTTCTTTTTCGCCTTCCTTTTTCTTTTTTTTTTCTTCTTATCGTCTTCATCATCGTCACTTTCTTCTTGTGGCTCTTCAGACTTTTCTTTTGATTCATCAGGTTTCGCCTGTGGTTCATGAACAGCTTCCACAGTTTCCTGCTCTTGTGGTTCAGGGGCACTAGCAATCTGTTTCTTTATTTTAGCCTTTTCCGCTAATTTCTTTTGTTTTCCTCGTTCTTCTCTCAAGTCTTGGAATTCATTTACAACTTCTGCTTCTATTTCCTTCCTCAACTTGAGGTCTTCTTTGTTTTTCATCTTGACTCCAAATAATAGTTTGAACGGGGTAGTGTTGATGCTTCTTTGACTGGAATTTTTGTCTCGATTTGTTGATTTAGAGCACTCCCTTCTACTGTTTTCTTCTTTGTTTTCAAGTGAACTCTTGCTTTCCCTAAATCTTTCTTCTTTAGAATCAGAAGTTTCAGTTTTTCGGCTAGATTCTTTTTCAATACCACTTCTTCTTTCCGTTCCATTTCGTTTCTTGTCTTCTCCTCTTCCTCTGTCATCATCCATGCTACCTCGCCTCCTGTCATCACCTCTTCTTTCGTCATCCCTTCTTCGATCATATCGCGTTTTACCTTCCTCATCCCGTCGGTCATCTTCACAACCCCATCTATCATCTCTTCTCCTATCACTTCGTTCACGATCTCTATCTCGATCTCTTTCTCTACAATGATCTCTCTTTCCTCCTCCATATCGTTCTGAGTTACTTCGACTACTTTCTTTCTCGTCAATCTTAACAAAGTATTGAACCCCACGGCCCTTTCCTTTCCATTTTATTTTGGAAACATTCTGACTGAAATCAACATGAATCCTTCTATCGTCAATTAATACATTATCCGTTTTCAAATATGCTTGTTCACAAGATCTTTGCTCTTCAAACTCAACGAAAGCATATTGTATTGATTCCCCTGTTGCATGATCTCTGATAATTTCACAACTTTTGACTTTGCCAAAACGACTAAAGATTATTTCTAAATCTTCATCAGTCGTAACTGGATTCAATTTACAAACGAACAACACATTTTCTGGTGGAGCAATATCTGCATCAGGTAAATCTCCAACTATTTCCTCAATACTTAGTTGTATTAAAAAGTTGTCATCCTCTTTCCTCTTAATTTGAACTTCCGATGACGTCATAAATATATCTGCTTGGTCTAAGATGTCTCTTCCGATAACAACAGGCGTCTGTATAGCTTCCAAAGGAACGACATGAAATTGTAAAGGAAATTCTTTGTCTTGAAGACTAATATTAGCTTGAAAGGAGCCGAGTGTTTCCACATTGGAATCACCTATCCCCTTCAGGCATATCTTCATAGGCGACAACTTTGGTGAACCAATTCTTGAATGCATATCTTCCCTCAGCACACTCACGTCGGCTCCTGTGTCCAACAGTGCAGATGTTTGGTGGTTCTCAATCTTGATTGGAACCTGATTATTTGGAAGATTTACAGTCATTTGACTTATGTTCCTTTCTTTCTCAGATGGTCTAATTTTGGTACAAGCTGGAGCTATGTGTCCAAACTCATTACATTTGAAACATTTCTGTCCCCTTTCCCTAAAAGGACACTCCCTACCCTTGTGGCCTCTTTCCCCACAGTTGTAACAATTTCTTTCTTGGGTCTTGTCCTTTGTGGGTGCAAACTTACTGCTGTCCGTTCTGGTTTTCCTGAATGATCCCTGACTACTTCTTGTCATACTGGACTCAGCTATATCTGATTTAATTTTTGAATAAGTTTTCAATTTCTTCTTAAATTCATTATAAGTTTCTGCACCATAAAGAATTGCCTTTCTTTCGGGCTCATCTGGAATCCCATCTATAACATGCTGTATAACTGATTCAGCGTCTAAATTTGCGCGGCTCCCTATTTCCTTCATGGTTGCTAGGTACTCTTCAAAAGTTTCATCTCTCTTCTTTTTCCTCTTAATGAGCAGTTTATGGATATCAGTAGCGGTAGTTGTTTCTTTAAATTCTTCCCTTAGAAATAATTTTAAGCGTGACCAACTCACAATTCCACCTTCCGCCTGCATAAGAGTCTTGGCCATACCCTTGAGTAGCCTTTTCGCATAGATAAGCCTTTGAAATTCGCTCCATCTTGCCACATCAGCTATTTCCTCGAAGTCGTCTATCCACTTCTTTATAGGGTATCCACCTTTACCATCAAACGTTCTAATCGAATCTTCCACGTCTCGAAAGGTAAGGCTAAATCGCTCAGGTTTGTCTCTTTCATAGCGGAAGCTCATGTCTGAGGCCCTGCCTTTTAATTGGGTTCCTTCTTCGAAACTACCCCTTTGCTTTTCCCAAACTTTCTCTTCATTGTCTGAATCCTGCTCTTCGTCAAAGTCATCCTCTCCCATTTCGAGTGAATTCGGAACCTCTGTCGGCGCTTCTAGGTTACATAAGAATTTGACCAATCTGGTGGCGAGTGTAGTTTCATCTCCTTTATAATATAAATCAAGAACATGGCAGGCAATCGTAAGGTCAGGCAATGAGAGATTATCTTTTATCTCATTGATTTTTCGTTTTCCTTCATCCGAATCTGCGTCAAAAGAGAAACCACAGAAATTTCTTAGATCTTGTCTCAATAATCTTGATTTTCCTCCTTTTCCAAAAATAATTTCGTGCAGTAACCTAATAGCGTTAACCGATGCAAGCTTCAGACTGAACTGTATCTTAGGAAAGTCGCCTAGTACTTTCATCTTGTTTAAATTTAATTCAAATTTAATCAACAAAATCAAACAACTTTTACTTTTTTATTATTTCTTCTTTCTTTAACTTGCAACTAATATTCAATTCAATCTAGCAGAATATCAAAATTAAATTAAGCTGTAAGTCAACATCAAACAATGGTGAACATAATGAAATACTAAACCATTTAAATATAAACAACTTATCTTAACTGAATGTCTCTTCAACTATAAATCAACTTATTTACTTGCAAAGGTAAAATAAGTCTTCTTAGTAACACAAGGAAGAAGTATAAAATGAAAATTTAGATAGGTGTAATAGGTTGCAGTAACCAGACTTTTTTTTAATATTATTCTTTTTATTTTAATTTAAATTTTTTGTCTAAAAAAATAAACATATGTAACATAAAACTGTTCCTTTAACCTCTTCTTAGTTAAACTCAATTTTAAAATTTTTTACCTGGATATTCTTCTTTAAGCTGTACCTTTTATTGCAATTAATCCCGGAGCGGCCCCCAAAATTGTAGGATTAAATTAGATTGAGTCAATTGCAACAAGGTTCAGCTCAGTCTTTATTTAAATACGAATTACACTTATTGGGTTTAGCAGTTCTTCTCAAATAAACCGTTTCTGCTTACGATTTTAGAACGTTCTCCTTACTTAAATATGCTTCTAAAAGGTTCACCGAAAAACTCTTTGCCTTCACGTTTTCACTTCCCTCTCGCACTATATCACCTGGTATATCTTTTTTTAATCATCTGTGACCTCCTCTATCGATTCCTATCAGCACATCGATTTTACTTCCCTACATATATATGGTAAAAAAGTACTTGAATGTGTTTTCATTGTAGTCCAACGTAGCGTCCTGGAACCCACTCCGATAACATACGCATTAGTCACCTTAGAACTTCAACGTCAGAGAATTATCAGAATACCTAAACCAATTAATCAAATAAGCAGTACTTTCCTATTTACGCATTTAACAACCCAAGTTTAAAGAACATCATTGTAGCCGTTTCCGAGAAAATTTCAGATGCATTTTCCATTAATCTAATTTTCTTCCAGTTGAAATTTTAATAATGCTTTTAATATACTTGTAATTTAATAGAGTTGATAGAATCGTCAATCGCCTTCAATCAAACATTTCAAATGAAAATTCAACCAGCTTCCCGAGAATCTCCTCCAAAAATCCTTTTACCAGGTAATAGGTCCATTTTTTTTTTAAAAAAGTAAAAAGATGTGTTAAGTTAGTATTTAAAGATTAGAGAAAACTTTAATTTTGTTTATTTATTTAATTAATTTATTTGAAATTTACAACTACACGGTTATAAAGCTCCCGCAATAACAAGCGGCGTGTAATCGAGTATAGTAAAAAAGTACACTATGTAAGTGGCGTGAATCGAGTAATCATCACCTATTGGTGATTCTCCTAAATATTATATAATTTCTGATCTCCATCGCTAAGATAATCACGCCACCAGTGCCGTTTCAGACTTTGTGTGGGATTTTCAAGAAATGCAAAGATGAAAGCTGATGACTTAGTGGATTGGAATTACCTGATAGCAAATTTGTGGAATTTTTTGTAATAAGATGTTATTAGGTCCTTGATGAATAGTATATTATGTTGAGGTCGTTATGAATGGTTTTGTTTGAGACATAGTATTAAGCGTTGGTTATAACGGTGAAGAATTCTAAACTGTAAAACTTGGAGACGGTAGATATTAGAATGCTTGGCTGACATCCATATTTCTTAGTCAGTAAGTCTATATCGTTTCAGTAAGCCGTTATAAATCCGTACTTTATTGTTCAGTGTTAGATTTTGATCTGTCAAGTAGTCACGCTAGTAGGTAGTAACGTTTAAGTCATATGTGCGGATTCCATGTAAAGTCAATGCAAGAAAATCCGCAAGAAAATGCAGTCTGATTTAGATATTCTGAAGGGCAAGTAGTATGTCAAAGTGTGAAGGAGATATTCTGGCCTTTTTTGTATATTCACTTTTGTTTTCCATTTAAGAAAACCATTGCTCTAGGGAACGGATTAGCTCAGTGATAGCGCGCTGGACTAGCAACGCGCAAATCCTGGGTTCGAGTCCAGCAATACTCGCGCTAGACTAGCAATGCGCAAATCCTGGGTTCGAGTCCAGCAACGCTGCCCTTAAATTTTTTTTTTTCTAGGAGCCGCTTACCATTCACTCTCCGCTGATGGATAGTGTTGTCTAACCAATAATACATTGAGAATGCTCCGATCTTTGGGGTAGCTATATGGGCCCAGAATGGGTTTTGGATAGCGTAGGGCTTGGGCGCTCAACCACAGGCAATAAAACAAAAATAATTTTTCCAGAAATCTAAGTGTTGTTGCACTGGGTCAGAATGAGAAGAGAGGATGGTTATGCCATCTGCGTATGTGAAAATTGTATTGTGTGGGTGAGCTGGAAGATCAGATGTGTATAGTGAGAACAGAATAGGTCCAACGATACTACCTTGAGGAATACCAGCTGCCATAAGGTAAAAGGAAATATTCATGGTTAAGCCTTCATTAATTATCTGTTAGAAATGTATGACTTAAGAATGAAATAGCACATGTGAGAAAGAATGTTTCAAGAAAACTTTACAGTTCTTTTAGAGAAAATCGCTAAAAAAAGTAAAAATGAAATTGTGTAAAGTTGTATTTCCGGTTGAGCTTCCTACAGTTTTTCTTTCTTGAGATAGTTTTTTCATTTCACACACACACACACACACACACACACACACAAACAAACCCTATTCGCTAAAAATATTATTTCTACATTCAGGGAACCTCAAACAATTTCGAATTTTACAATATGTAAATAATTCTTCTTATATCAGTAAGAGTACCAAAATACAGATAGATATTATGAAAATCCAAAGAAGCATTGAATAGCGCTGGCTTTGGGTACCTTATCCATAGACGAATGTTTATTGCCCAAATATAAAACATTTCCAAATTTTCTTTTTTCCAAAAAAATAAATTATTCTAAATATATAAGGAAATGGAAGAAAATAATTTTCAGTTTTGTTAGTTTGGAATATCCTTATAACTAAATTAAAGGAAGTTGATCAAACCACAATGTTGGCAAAACCCTTTTCCGGTCTTCCTTAATATTATCTTAAACCATAATTTCCTTATCATCAGTTATGGAGGAAGCAAATTTTATCCGGTTGTCTGTTGTTCAAGCAACTTTTCCGTTTCTAGCCAATATTTCTCTGTTAATTTGAACTACTTAGTTATTTTCTGGTATTTAGTTTTTTGTTCAATTATAAAGTTATTATCTGCGTTTATTTTATTTTATTTTATTTGTATTATTTGTAGAATTAATTGGTGTATAGTTCAGCAAAATTCGTCAAGATTGAGACAAAAAATAAAAAAAAACATTCTGGTAAAACTTTTAACAATTTATTTTGACAAGATAAAAATATTTTTTTATCTATTATTCTTTTTTTTAAAAAAAAAAAAAAACTGGGAAGACTGTGACCCGCTTAATCTGCGACTCGCTCAACACCCGTTTACTTCCCATGTTCACCCCGACTCCATATTCATTGTTCCAAAGTTCCTAATAATAAAGCATTGTTACAAAAATAATAATTGTTCAGTGAACAATAACATTTCATTTTTTACAAACTTCTAAACTACGGCCAAACGAAATTTTTTTTTTTTTTTAATTTCACATCCAATTTGTCTGGCAACCCACCATTGATCTGTATGAACTGGAATTTTGTCCATGAATTATTATTTTTTAAGCAGTAAATTTATTATTCATTTATTTATTTAATATTCTGTTTTGCCACTTTCAAGGTTTTACAGAGGAAGTTGACAAACATATACAGATCTATATAATTATGTAAACAAAATATGAACTCGCAATAATAAAATAATTACAAAAATAATCGCAAAAACTAGATTAGAAAAAGAAACGAATGTTAATATTTTCTCTTTTTTTTGTCATTTTTTTTTTTTACTAATACTAAAGAAACAAAAGTAATTACAAACTAAATCAGACAAAGAAATGAATGATTTGGCTGAAAATAAAATGAGTGATAATTTTTCTTCATATTTTAAAACTCCAACCTAAAATGTTCCTGTCACCATCCCCTATACTTCCACCATCTTCCAGTCCCCCATTCCTCCTAACCAATCGGACCTAACTGGCTTCAGACCTGGCATGGACAAGGACAACGACAACGGGAAAAATCTTCTGGGATGCAGTTTACGCTACAACCCTACAACCTTTCTTCTCCGCCGAGGAAGAAAGCCAAGGAAGGCCACAGGAAGGCAAGTAAGGTAGGTATAAAATTTATTGATTTAGATGAAGATAATTGGGGTCGATTTTTTTACAATTAGGGAAAAAAGGAGGAACATTTTCAAATGAATGTTCGTTCAAACTGCATAAGTTTATTAAGAGTATTATAGGGAAAATGAGAACTGTCAAAAAACTCAATGATGGCTCTATCTACATAGAAGCTGAGAATCGTATACAAGCTAAAGCAATCTTGAGTTTGCAAAAACATATGGATGCTGAATTGGAGACAAGTCCCCTACAAGAGGTTAAACCGCTTACAGGGTGTGATCACTTGTCGTGACTTTTTAAACAGCTCGATTGAGGACATAAAAGAGGGTCTGACAGAGCAAAGGTAAGGAGGATAAAGAGAAGACAGACAGGCCTCTAGTGGATACCGCTTCTCTTGTCCTCACCTTTGATCGTCCGAAGCCGCCACAGACGATAGATGCAGCCTTCTACAAGCTTAAGGTGCGTCCCTACATCCCTTCACCAATGAAGTGCTGTAATTGCCACAAGTTCGGGCATACCTCCACAAGATGTAAAGCTACTGATGCGGTTTGCATATGCGGGAAACTTAAGCATGAAGGAGAGTGTACACCGCCAATAATATGTGTAAACTGCGGCGGAGACTATACTGCCATCCTCGGGGTGCCCGACTCTAGTGAAGGAAAAAGAAATACAGAAAATTAAGACACTACAACGATTGCCCTACCATGAGGCTAAGGCAATTGTTGAAAGTAAATCCTACATTTTCAAAGAAGTTACCGTTGCTGAAAAATTGAGGATACCCACTTCAGTGACACAATTTTCTAAGCCCTGCCCAGGTTCAAGGGCAAACAATTAAAGATTCTTCCCCCGCTCTAAGGGGTACCATCGTCATTCCGCCACCCAATTTCTCCCCTGCCATAGGGAGAACTACTATAAAGGTGGGAGAAATCTACTATCAAAACAAGATCTCCCTTTGGGGATTCTGGTAGCCGACAGGTTACCAGTAACCACTCCCACAACCAGTAGGCGTGGCACAAAGGTGGTATTAATGAATGGCCACCTCCGAAAGGGAGTGGAAGATGGTGAGCCCACCAAAAAACTCTCCTAGGAGGAAAGAATCAAAATTTGTATTGCCATCACCCTTCCCAATAGGAGAAGGGTAAAAATTACGAAAGATTTTCAGGGACAAACTCCTCCGGCAACAGTGTTCGCTCTCCAAAACAGCAATGGCTGCAAATGGGAAAGGACATTGAAGCCTCAGAATCGGAGGAAAGGAATACATCAGACCAACCTCCTAGGCGAAGAGGGTTTGCCCTTGGGCAGGAAAAATTGTGCCACTGATTAAACAGCCGATTCTTATGATTCAGCATCCATATTTCATACATTACACACTTATATAATACATGTAACCCTTTTAGTAAAGTCAAAAATAATACAATAACTTTTGTAAATATGCTTTCGTTAGGTATAAGAAAGATTCTGCTAGTTAACTGTCTTCAAATATATATAAGTGTGTGAGTCCATTCTTCAATGGAACATGCGGGGCTGCACGAGTAATATAGAAGGACTACACCGAATGGGGGGGGGGGAAACGTTCTTGTGGATTGGGCTTCCAGGCGCAAAGATTCGTCCAGGACAATTTTTTGCAAAGATTCGTC